>JARPMJ010009109.1:0-29567 GCA_033366665.1 Phoxinus dragarum | reverse complement strand
GACGGTTCAATCTGTCTCGCGTGAAGTTCATGCGCAAAGTAACACAGTGACTCGTGCGCCCGTGCGTAAAAAAGACCATTGGATTGAGCGAAAGCGTTTTTGGAGTGATAGTAACAGGTAACAGGTGAAAATGGCAAAGAAAACCACCAAAACACACTTCTTACTAGAAGAAGTGATAGAACATTGTACAAGGCGTGACTGATGAGTCGGAGGATGATGTCTCTGATGAAGAGAGCGATGGAGGATCCATTGACTCGGTGGCAGAGGAGATGTTTTTGGGACGTCACTCTCGACAAGTAAGTGTTTTTTATTATATTATACAGCATATTTTACTGCATATACTGAGATAACGTTATGTGTTTGTTTTGAAGTGTACTTGCCAGCTTGTGTCGTGTCGTGTGTGTGTGTGTGTTCGTGTTCATGCACCGTGTAAACGTTATGCGTGTGTTCATGTACAGGTGGTGTGTGTGTGTGTGTGTGTGTGTGTGAGAGAGAGGGGGTGTGTTCTGTCGTGTGTGTGTGTGTGGTGTGTGTGTGTGTGTGTGAGAGAGAGAGAGGGGGGGGGTGTGTTCTGTCGTGTGCGCTCGTGGCAGGATTATCTTTTATGTGGCCTCAAAGCACAGGTGTGAGGTGTGTGTGTGTGGTGTGTGAGAGAGAGGGGGTGTGTTCTGTCGTGTGCGCTCGTGCAGGATTATCTTTTATGTGGCCTCAAGCACAGGTGTGTGTGTGTGTGTGTGTGTGTGTGTGCGCGCGCGCGCTCATGAACTGGTTTATAAGCCTGGTTGTGTACATGTTTCTGCTTATATGCATGTGAATACGGAAACAGTGTAAATGTCTTGTAAATTACTTATTTATTTGTTTTTGTTTTATATCACAGACCATCATCTGAAAATGAATCCGATGAAGTTTGGGAGCCAGTCATTGAACAGGGACATGACAGTATCTCATCAGGAGAGGACCCTGGAATGTGCCCCTGGAAGATAAATATTTTTTTTTCCTGATAAATATAATATGTAAATAGTTGTGTGCATATATACATAAATATTTATATATTTATTTATTTATATATATAGTGGGAGTTTTTGAATATTAAAGTGTTTTAGTTCAATATAACTTGTTTTGTCTCTTTATTTGTAGAAAGTTTGGTTTCAAGAATTGGAAAAAAAACACTGTTTATGCTTCAGTTACTATGTGTTAGCAATTATTGACAGTGAATATGGATCAGGAATATAATAGCTCTAAGTGTAACCTTTCATTAGAGGCCAAAATTATGACTGTAGAGTAAAGCATTCATGAATAGCAGCATGTTATGGGGTCTATGGCTAAAAAAGGGTCATTTGGAGTCTCCAAGTGGCTTTTTTTGGGGAGCGCCTAGGCATAACCTAGATAAACATGTGTAAAACACTCATTTTCAAAGGTATTGTTAATAAAATTTGAAATTGGGTTTGGTAAGGCTTCATGCTGTGATACCATTGTGTTTTTCCAGCTTATACCTCCCAGCTATAGCTATCTGCAGGCATCTGTTTACAAAAATAAATGTAGGCGGAAATTTTTCCCCACTTTTTTTAGTGTGTTCAAAGTTATATTACTCAATAGCAGTAAGACATACAGTGATTCTGACTGTTCTAGGAACAAACCTCAATGTGTCCCCTTCCAAAAGAGACCAAAAGCATGCATATACTCCGAAGGGTTCAAGAACAGCATGCAATTTAATTTGGGTAGGCCTTTTTTAGGCGTTTTTTTGCAAAATTGCAGGATGTCATTTACACTCTAAAAACTATTACTGGGATAAACTTAATTTTATTGGTGAAACATTTTTACACTTAAACATATTGAGTAAATTTAAAAGCTGTGAAATCAAGTAAATATAACTCATGAATTTAGTAAATATAAGTAAAAAAAATTAAGTAGATCTGAATAACTAAATTTAGAATCCTGACAGATAAAATTGAGTAGATCTAATTAAAATCTTAAGTCAATGTAATGTAAAACCAATGATAAAATTGAGTAGATCTAATTCAAAATCTTAAGTCAATGAAAAAGTAGGCTAACCCTTGGTGAAAAACAATAATAAAATTGTGTAAATATTACCAAAATGCTAAGCAGATATAACTGGAAACAATACTATAATTTAACAAAAGAAATGTGTTACATTTACTTAATGTTTTACCTGAATTATATTTTACTATCAATTATCAAAATAAATATGTTACATGTACTTAATTTTTTAGAGTGTATATATATAATAAATAATGCACCTATTATCCAGTAAAAAAAAAGCATGCACTTATGCAAAAATATGCATTAAAAGGTTCAGAAGGGTTGTTATTGTTTCATTGGTCCCCTCCCATATTCAAATCTATAAATGCACAAGTATATAACTCTGTACATTAATACTGGTTATTGTAATGGCTTTGCAATGCATGCATCATAAAGTATACAATTAGATTCATATACTATTATATGCATGATATTATAGCATATGCTTTTAATTCAAAACTTTATACAATGTGTAACGGGGGTCCATGCAAGCTGTGGAAACACTAATATATATGTTATTAATTCAGAAATCATTCTAATATGATGATTTGATGCTCAAGAAACATGTTGAAAATAGTTATGCAGCTTCATATATATATATATATATATATATATATTGTGATTATTTGATGAATAGAATGTTCATACGAACAGCATTTATTTGAAATATAAATATTTTGTAACATAAAAGACCTCACTTTTAATTAATTAAACGCAGCCTTGCTGAAAAAAAGATAAATTTCTTTCAAAAAGTCGTATGACCTCAACCTTTCAAATGTTAATCAAATGAACATAAAACAAGCCCTGTTTAAATCAAGTGCGTAACAAACGTCTGCATATGTGCGCACGGAAGCGGTCTGATTCTCGTCGAGGTCTCCTCGTACCTTCACTTTAGGTAAGAAAGTGTAAGCTTTAAATGTAATTAATCAGCTTGTTTATATGCGGCGTCTGTCGTCAGTGTCTGTGAGCCGGTGTGCTGGAAACTCTGCATCAGACTTGCATGCTAACTTCTCTCTTTGAGCCAATCTGCAATAAAGCAAGCATGAATAATTCAGACCCACAATGCTTTCTCTGGGAGAAGAGGCACTTCTCGAGGTTTATTGTAACAGTCAATTTCACCGCACTGCCTGGACTCGAATCACACGCCACGGGCGGGAAGCGCTGATCCATCCCACTCCCAAAAGATGGATTCAGAAGACTCTGCAGGTTTATGAATGAATGTTATTTTCCAACCAACTGTGTCTCTGATATAAGATCTGCACTGCTGCAAATATCTGCATTTACTTCCATGATGATACGTGTCTGTATCTATACAGACTTTTTTGTTTTTACTTGATCTTGGATCACTTTTATTACTTGCTGACATTTTAATGACACATCTGGGTTACACTTTATTTGACGGGTTACAGTAAAATTATATATGTAAGTACTGAGTATTATTAATGAACAACATGTACTTACTATAGGGTTAGGGTTTGGTTGAGGGTTAGTTGCATGTAATTATGCATAATTTACTGTTATTACTATGGTGAGTACATGTATATAACAAGGGACACTGTAAAATAAAGTGTTACCCACATTTGTATAATAAAAAAGGAAGTTGTAGTTAAGTCTCTTATTGGGTCTCAACAAAACAAGCTCTAGAATTTTTATAAATTAACACGTGTTTTTACAAGACAACTTGATGACTGTGTTAATTGCATGTAATATATTAGACTTTCATTCAAACATTTGCAATTGGTTTGTAAAAAGGTTTTGCTTCAAAGATTCAAATAGAGTTTCTAAAAGCTTTGTTTCTCCCATTGCTGCCATAAATCATAGTTCATGTAACAACAAACAAAACCTGCAAAGTGTTTTACATGTGTGCACTGACACTGAAACAGTCTCTAATGTGTTATGATTGCTACGCATTTTTTAGTCCTTAAATATTTATAATAACTTCTGGCTATTCCTTTAAAGGCAGATTGTGACATATCTGATGTAATGGCACTATAGTATCTGTTAGATCTGCAATCCTAAACACAATCTCAGACTTTATTAGTCCACTAAAGATAATACTATATATGTACTATACTGTATATTTTGATGATTATGGCTTACAGCTTATGAACACCTTTTTTAATTTGGGGTTTTTCATAAGCATAATCATCACAATTATAACAAATAAAGGCTTGAAATATCTCACTCTGCATGTAATGAGTCTATATAATATATTAGTTACACATTTTAAGTTGAATTACTGAAATAAATGAACTTTTGCACAATATTCTAATTTTCTAAATGTATAACCGCATACAGTTAAAACCAAAAAATGACGTAGAACAGCAGCTAGACCCATACGGAAATGTAATATGTACACATATGAAATATACATATATTAAATATCCACAAATATTAAATATATATGCCCATATATAAAACCTATTAGAAAATGGAACAATTGACATATAAAATATATGGGCTGGTTTTATATGTAAAATAGTTTTTTTTTATATACATGTCACATATATAATAATCAGTTTTCAAATAGAATTTGTGCAGTTTTTGTTTTGTTTTTATGAGCTGGTCAAGAAGAGGTAAAATAATAATAAATAATACATTTTATTTATAAAAGATTCGAAAATGAGATAGAAATTGAAATGAAATGTGGATATGTAGACTTGATATGTAGACTTGAAATAAATAGTAAATAGTAAATAGTTTGGCATATATAAATTAAACATATCGTGACATATCGGTGACATATATGGTCAAAACATACAGTATTATATAAATAATAGTCATATACATCATATTAATATGTCAATATACTCATTTAATATGGCAAATTTATATATGTTAAAAACCTATATCAACATATATGTAGAGATATGTGATAGCAATATATTGTCTTATTTTTAGCATATTTGACGGCGTTACTAGCGATATAGGGGACATATATGTAATATATTACATTTCCGTATGGGGACAGTGACCTTCATGATGTTTATATGTTTTTAATACTAAAGCTTAACCCCGTTTTAACATTTTTAGCTGTGAAAAGTCATTCATCTGATGACGAGTATTAATATAGCATTGCAGAATGGTTGTAAAAAGGTGAAAGTGAGCGTTGTTCTGGGTAAATCGCATGTAATGCCACTCACACGCCGACATCTTTCACCTCGCCGATCAAATATTTCTCAACAAAAAAACATAAAGCAGAAATAGGTTACTCCCCAAGGTGATTGTTCAATATCCACCTTATGAGCACGCTAGCTTATATATTATTAACCGGTAATAAAAGGTCCAAATAAAACCAGACACTGCGATATATTTATATAGAGTAGAGGACGCTCAGATTGAGTCTGTGAACCTCAAGGTCGCCGCAATATTCCTCTGGACCGGCCGAGGAGAAGACGCTCGAGCGCCAAATGCTGCGTGAACTGATGAATCTCCTGAAATGTCAAGCTTGTGAATTAGGGAAGTGATAATTGTTTGAACGTGTTAATAATGTCCTACTTTAATGCCAATAAGTTCTTAAATCATCATCACCCAAGCCATTATTTCGAGCTGTGATCGCCTCGGTTTCATCAGCTGGCTCGGGCGTGAGTTGTCATTCACAAGTTTCTGTCATAATAGGGTCGAAAATGAGGAAGCCTCTGGGATTGTTTTAGTGAAAATGCTACACATTAGTTGAGAAATACACTCCAGAAGACCCAGAGGCACCTGATAACTCTTGAAATGTATGTTTAAATGCTAGTACAGTTTATAAAGATGTCAGAAACATCTTATAAGAACAGTTATTCTGAGTTAATCAGAGTCACTTCAGGCGAAGACTAATTTATGTGCTACTCATTTTAGTTCATTCTGGACACACACTTTTGCAGTTAGGTTATTTTGAAATGTTATTTTTGATATTTTTGATATTTTTTGATTTTTTACATCACAAAAAACAGCTGTTTTAACAGACATTTTATAGTAAGAAAATCATTACTGCTGTATATATACAGTATAAAAGAAGCAATAATTAGGAACAGAGAGGTTATAGGTCAGCGGATACAGACTTAAGTGTTGAGACACGATCCACAATGAGAGAAATCGAAACTTTAAATATGGCGGGCCAATCACATCTTTAGTATTGAACGCATGCTCACATTAGACCACACAGTTGATCGACCTCATTGACTTTCATAGTATTTTTATTTTTTCTTGCTATGGAAGTCAATGGGGTCCATCAACTGTTTGGTTGCATACATTCTTCAAAATATCTTTGTGTTCAGAAGAAGAATTCATACAGGTTTAAAACAACTTGAGGGTGAATAAATACGATTCCTTTAAGGAGCACATCCGATTATAGCATTATTTCTGTCTCCACCTATTCAAGTAGACGGAGCTGTAATTGCATCACTAGAAATAACTGCCTGGGAACAATGTGTATATTTAGGGCTTAGCACAGACAAGTGTGGATGTGGGACCATCCTTTGATGAAATAATAGAATATGTGTCAGGGTTGGCTTCGAGGGTTGAGGCGAGGACTGAAAATGCTCTTTATTAAATGCCAAAAATAAACAAAAACTACCCTGTGGGGAAAAACAGGCCGGCAGCTGGACTCGACAGGACTCGACAGGACTAGACAGGGAGGAGGTTAACACGAAGTACATTATACAACCAACTGGCACAGGTCTGAAAACACAAGGAGAATAAATAGGGCAGCAAACACGAAAGGTAATGGAGGACAGGTGGGACAAATCAACCAATAATTAGATAACCCGAAGGGTGGGGTTAAAGGAATAATTCACCCAGAAATTAAATCATCATTTACTCTCCCTAAAGTTGTTTTAAACCTGTATGGATGTATTCCTTCTGCTGAACACAAAATAAGATATTTTGAAGAATGTCAGTACATGATTACAGAATTTTTATTTTTAAGTGAACTATCCCTTTAAGAGAATAGACCGGAGAGCACATGGCACATACTGTAGAAACAAACATGACAATCCATGTCCTCACACTAAAAACAATAACTAGAGCACATGGCCGGCGAACATGATCACAAGACATGTGCTCAAATAAAACAACACACAGATAAAGAGAACACTCATACGCCACGCGTTCACACAAGACATAACATGAAAACATGAAACACAACACACAACACACACGGACAGAAGAGCGAACTCGAATCCACACACTCGAGAACGAGAACAATATGACTTTAAGGCAATTTAAAATACACATGGAAACATTTTATATCAGAAAGTTGTCAGTGTTATGCAGTCAATATTTAAAAATAATGTTACTTTAACTAACAAGGTACATATGTATCACTCTATGCAATTTAAAAAGTAAAAACTATTCTGACTCTTTTTTTCCAAAGTACAACACATAGTAAAATAATATGAGAGATTTTGACAAATTCTGCACAGAAACAAACATTAAAATGTTAAAAAATGTACACAGTTTTAGAAGATAGCAGACTCTTACAATAAGCATTTTCCCAAAATAAATGCAAATAAATAATAATTGCTTTGATGTACTAATGTTTGCAAGCTCTGTTTTAATTACAGAGTTTTTTGGGGAAAAATATTGAATGTCTTAATTCATAAAGTTCCCCAACAAATCCCTGGAGCACTGTATTATTCTGCTTTGTTTCCAGAGTTGTTTCTCTGAATATGATGTGCTTATGAATGGGGGAAAACTGGCCTCAATTAACCAACAACTTTCTCTGGAATAGTCAGAATTATATATAACTCATGAACTTCTTTGTTGCAGAATAAGCTGAAATATGTACCAGGCTTTAATAGTCAAGAGTCTTGCAGGTTTCTGTCTGAGTATAGAGCAGAACTGCATGATTTTATTAGTGGCTAACATTTAATTAAAACTTCAGTGAAAACATTAAGGGGTTAAATAAAATGATTCAGGGTTTAAGCCCAACACTATATATATATATATATATATATATATATTACACCTATTTTAAAAGTATATTCTTTTAATTTCCGTCCCCTCTTACTCTGGAAAAATAATTTCAATCAAGTAACACACCAATAAACACAGCCGCTCTATAGACCGTCCCTGAGGCGGTTTCTGGATAGCGATTTCACACTGCCGTTTTAATAGCATATCAAACACATGAAAGGGAAGTTGTTAAACACCACGAGTGCATGTTTAGAGCACAATACTGACATCCCCAGTATGACCATGCTGCATATACTGTATGTTAATGGACACCTCGGCTGCAATCGAACACACACTGTTCCCCTGTGTGTGCGCGGGCTACAGGCATGTTCATACACACTGCATGTCTGACGTCTGTCACATGACTTCTGTTCCACAACACACATCTTTGTTTAAAGCAGGGGTGTCCAGTCCTATAGGGTTGAAGCTGACAGTAGCTTGTGAAAGTTAAATGTGGTTACCCATACTCAGAATATGTCATCTGCATTTTACCAAAGTCCTTGTAGGCAAGTCGTGCCACTCGGCCGCCATCTTGCAACGCCTCCGGTCAGCTATTTCGGACTAACAAGACCAGGCTCCTATCTAAATGAATGGGCAGAGAGTCAGAACTTTCTTTCGTCACCGGGACATAAAACTGCATGTATAGAAACAGCAGTAAAATATGATACAAATCGCTGAAAAAGTTTAATGACTTTGCCCCAAAATAAGGTTTAAAACGCCTTTTTCCACACAGGTTATACTTTTACTACGCATGCGCAAGCGTTCACGACACCAACAGGCGAAACCTCAACTGTGCGCATGCGTCAGTGGAACCAGACGATAGGCTTAAATGTGTCCCGGCGTGACTGTTGAAAGCAGATGATTGGCTTTCCAGCGGGAGGGGCGGGGCATGTGCGTACAACCGCCATCTTTGCCGTTACGGGTTTTCCGTATATAGTTGTATTGAGGATTGAGGAAGTGGCATGTCTCTTATAGAAATTGTCTCTGTTTAGCCCTAACACTTGATTTAACCCATCCAAGTTAGTGCACACAAATTAGAATAGTGAGTAGTGAACACACACACACACACACACACACGATGTGCATCTCCATAACTGAGGCCGATGTGATGTATTGCCAATGCCAACTATACGATGCATTAAAGATGAATATGAAGCAGCTGATGTGATATGATTCACCCGTATTAAGATGCAGTGTGATCCGATTTCTATTCAACACAATGCGATTCAATGAAATATGATGCAATGGAAAAAAATATGATGCTATGCAATTCAATATGGTACAGATAGTTCGCTTTTATTTCGTTTTTTTCAGACAGACAGCAAATCATAAATTAACTGAAGTGCCTTCTGACTTTGTGTGTTTCCAAACATTGGATTTGTAATTATTTGGAGGAAGATGCAGCTCTACCTCTCTGCCATGTTACAGTTTTTCCAATTGCTAACGCACTAAAATGACATGCACAGCACAATTATTTAAACTGGGAGGAAACCTCTCCTCAAGTCTCCAAAAGTCTAACACATTTTCTGCTTTACACACATTTTGCAATTCAAAATGGTATATTTTAAATGCACTGAACACAGTTCTCTGTATATGCACATAATCTGACATAAAGTCACATGTTTGCCATTTCAAAACACTGCCATTCAAAATGGCACGACATGAGCTGATTGGCCAATACATGTACATGTGACCTGGCCAAACTCCTCAATGGTTAACTGTTAACACTTCAGTCAGGATGCAAGCACTATGAAAAGACTTTATTATTTTCCCAGCCTCTATTTTTTCTGCAATTTTCTTTTTCAGTTTACTGTTTTTAGTGAGCATATTTTTGTTCAGTCCAATGTAAATATATCTGCTGTGCATATGTTGTACTGACTTGGTTGGTGAAAAATAAATGTTTTAACGCATGTGTGTGTATCTGCAAATATTTCTGTGCATGTGAACAATCTGAAGAATATTCTACAATTTGAACTATTTTAGTGTTATGGCAAAGCATACTAAAGATGAGTGCTTTTCATTATGCCAACAGTGTGTAGTTGGTTAGACCAAAATCTGCTAATATGAATGAAGTGTGTGGCATTTCGTGCAAAAGTTTGATTTTGATAATGCTATATGCAGATTTGGTTGTAGTGCTTCATTTTGTAGGATATACAGTATGAGGTATTTTGCAGTTTGGGTGTGTGGTTTAATGAATTGTGTTCAGTATTTTGATAAAACCAGTTTGCAAAATTGTGTGTTAGCAATTGAAAAACCTGTATCTGTCAGTGGTTCTCAACATTGTTTACTCTCCAAATCAATACTGCAATACACAATCAATACACACTTTTTTATTCACAAAAACATTTGTATTCTAGTGTTATTACTTTTCAACTCCATGTTAGTATTTTTCATCATCAGTAATAACGGGCTCGCGCATGCCAAACGTACGACTCCTGTAAGTCACTGTAATCGTCTTTACCTTTATTATAATCGTATAATGTTGAATACCACAGTTCTCTGTGACTCGAGTCTTGTTGTGAAACGTCATATTTACGTATAGCAGCGGGTGGTGATGACAGAACGTGCTTGGGAAACAGTTTAGAGAATATTTATAAAATATTGGTCACAAATTATTGGTCACTTTCTAAAAAGATTAGTTGACTCAACTTAACTAAGTCAAGTCATCTTGTTCCTTTGACTGAGTTAATTTGAGTCAACTTATAGTGTCAAGTTTATGCATCAATTCGTGTTTTGAAGTATAATAAACTTGACACTACGTTGACTCAAATTAACTCAGTCAAAGCAACAAGATTACTTGACTTAGTTAAGTTGAGTCAACTAATCTTTTTTTACAGTGTAGTGCATCTACTAATAATTAAATGTAAATAAATCGTTTTTTTACCGATTATACACGATTCACCCCGATATAAATGGCAACTTGTATCCGATGAACACTTTTTTAAATCGATGCAGCTTACCCTCCCCAAGGGCAGCTCAGTCGTTAACTGCCGGTACTAGAATCGAACCAGCAACCTTTGGGTTACCAGTCGGCCATAATACAGTTTATGGCCCCTATAAAAATGTTACCTCATGTTGCATTGGCCCCGGAAAAACTGGGATCAGGAGAGCAAGTGCTCGTACCTCCACAGAGAAAACCTCCTTCAGTGACGCTGTTCAGTTTTACTCCAATAATACACTTTCCTGCTCATGATTCAGTGGAGGATTTTGTTAAAGTTAAATGCGTTTTAAAGTTTAAATGCATGAATCTGGGGAACTTTGAGAGTTCAGGATTAAGAGCTCCATTAAAAAGTCTGTTCCTGGCCTTGTAACCCCTTTTCCCACACATCCCATTTTGGCAACGGGGGCATAAATGACATAACCCAAAATAAAAAAGGTTTCTGCTCATACTGTAAGTCATTCTGAGGAGACACATAACCAATGGAAATTTAAAAGTTCAACACTTGAGAGTTTACAGTTCAAGACTCAACTTAGAATTATAAGCTAAAATAAAATAAAAAATAAGAACACATTTTTAAATGTCTACAAATATGTGGCTGTGGTGTAGCAACTTAGAATCACAATAAAGCTGAAGTGTGGTCATGCTTCATTTCACATCTGAGGATGTTATCTAAAAAACTATGAATATTATGAAATATTTTCTAAGACCATGTTGTGTCTAACAGCATTAGTGTTTTTAGAAAAGACTAATATACAATTTTATTGCCCTGTAAACACCTACTTGTAAACAGTCTATTGTCTATGTCTGGTGAACTGACCCATTCATGTTTCTATCGTTCTCACTCGACACACATCTGCCGTTGTTCAAAAATTAAACCAAAGTAGTCTTCATAATCTTTAATATGAATAAATAACTTGCTCAGGCTTTCATTTTTAACTGTCGTTACCCTGGCCACACAGGAAAGTGGTTAATATTATTAATGTTAACTTGTCAAATGGCTGTTTAGTCATTAATTAAATTAAATTAAATTCACATTTATTTGTATAGCGCTTTTCACAATACACATCGTTTTACAGAACATGCATGAGTCCACATTACAATTTAGAGTGATCTGTTATCTGAGGAAACTGTCAAAGTTATGTATTTTCAGAAAATGTACATAAACAAAAATTAATAATTTAAACAATGTAATAATTTAACTCATTGAATATCCCTTTTCACTTGGAAATTTACACATTACGCAAGAAAAATGCATGTCGAATGGCTTTGCATGATGACTTTGAAATACACTGAAAGATCTGAAAAATAGGACATGGAAATCATTAATAAAAAATTAAACCAAAGCAGTCTTCATAATCTTTAATATGATGAAATAACTTACTCAGGCTTTCATTTTTAACTGCCGTTACCCCGGCGGCCACACAGGGAAATGTTAACTGGTCAAATGTCGGTTTAGTCCGTTGTTTTGGGCTACTGTTGTTAGGTTGCAGCCTTTCTAAGCTATTAACTCATTGAATATCATATTTCACTTGGAGATCGACACATTGCGCAAGTAAAATGCATGCCGAATGCCTTTGCATGATGACTTTAAAACTTTAAAAGATTTGAGAAATAGCACATTCGGGATTCTGAAGGCTCTCCTTCACGTAATAGTATCGACAGTGTTTGTGGTTCAAATCAATCCTTGTCCGTAAAAGTCAATATTTTTCTCCATCACTCTGAACCGGTTTCACCCACAAAGTATCAATATGTGGTTTATGTGGATAAGCTTTTGCCCTCTATCATCCCATACGGAAATGTAATATATGACATATATGTCCCTATATCGCTAGTGACGCCGTCATATATGCTAAATATAAGACAATATATTGCTATTACATATACTGTATACATATCTCTACATATATGTTGATATATGTTTTTAACATATATACATTTTTCATATTAAATGACTATATTGACATATATTAAATATGATGTATATGATAATTATTTATATATAATACTGTATGTTTTGACCATATATGTCACCAATATGTTTCATTTATATATGCCAAACTATTTACTATATAACAATTTTTTTTACTTTAACTATAAGTCTACATATCCACATTTCATTTCAATTTCTATCTCATTTTCGAATTTTTTATAAATAAAATGTATTATTTATTATTATTTTACCTCTTCTTGACCAGCTCATAAAAACAAAACAAATACTACACAAATTATATTTGAAAACTGATAATTATATATGTGACATGACATGTATATAAAAAAAACACTATTATACATACATAAAATATATGGGCTGGTTTGATATGTCAATTGTTCCATTTTCTAATAGGTTTTATATATGGGCATATATATTTAATATATGTGGATATATTTAATATATGTATATTTCACATGTGTTCATATATTACATTTCCGTATGGGATATGAGCACCTCTGTCCTTCTCTCCTAGATGAGTTCAAGTCGTTCCTGAAGCGGTTGCCCGCGACTCATTTCCTCCCGGTGAGCAGCGTGCACCTGCTGTGGGGCAGCGACTGGGACCTCCAGAACCGCTACCGGCTCCTGCAGAGTTCCCTGGAGGCCCAGCGAGTGAAGATCCAGCGCACGGCACGCAAACTCTTCGGGCTGAGCATCCGCTGCCACCACAACCCCAACCACCAGATGCCCAGAGAGAGGTGAGCGCCCTGATGTTCCCTCACTGAAGAACACAGCATCTTAGTCCACAGTAGAGCTCAACAGTAGCTGTCGGCAAGCATTTCCCCATTCATTTTCTCCATAGGGATTTCAGCAGATTAATGAACTAAACCAGCCAGCTCCCAATCACACAATTACAGGAGTTTAGATGAAAGGGACATGTACTTCAAGTTTGTTTTGTAAACTTAACCCTCTGGGGTCGGCAAACGCGCCGGCACGTTTTGCTTTTTTTTTTTCAAATAGCAGCAACATAGACTTAAATATCCCAGCTGAAGTATCCCAGCTGGGGCGGTCATAGCCTAATGCTTAGAGAGTCGACACATGACACATGACATTAATGCTTAGAAAATATTAAGGATAATGCGATAATCAGAGTGATTCTGTACTGTAGTGTCAATGTGTCATGCAAAGAAAAGGATTGATTCAAACTATAGTTTTACAGAGACAGATCTATATGTGAGCCTGGACCCCAAAACCAGTCACATGGGTATATATAAATAATCTGAAAGCTGAATAAATAAGCTTTCAATTATGAGGAAACATTTTTTTGTAGGATCAAGATCAACAAAGTTTGTTACTGTTAATTAGCTTTCTTCATATTTTCCCTTTAAAAGAGATTTTCTCAATGTTAAGATTTTTTTGCACCCTCAGATTCCAGATTTTCTCATTTATTCAACTTTCTGATGATATATAAATCTCAATTTCCAAAAATGTACCCATGTGACTGGTTTTGGGGTCCAGGGTCACATATGATAATAAATATTTCACTTTATAGCTGGACTTAAAAGTGGACTCTTTACATTCACACCGGTGGTTTTAGGAACCCAATCGAATTTATTAAATTTAGACATTTTCCACAAATATAGTACAAAATAGGACCCCAAACACTTGGGCAATGATCAGTACTCAACCTTCAGAAAATGTTGACCGTCAACCAAAATGTACAGTCGTATGTTGGAGATTAAACTAAAGACATTTTGAGCCGTTTTATTTGTTCTGCATTTTATATGAGGTTTGCCATTTCTAAAAGCAGCAACAGGGTAATGTTTTGTCTATATTCTGGGGTATATCTTATATAATAGTTAAAGGTAGGGTAGGTAGGATTTATATAAAAACTTTTTACCAAATTTGATTAAACTTTCTATATATATCAATGCATAATTAAAATGTAAGTACTCTGATAAAAAGAGTATAAAAATCGAGTGACTCTAGACCGTTTAATCTTCATTAAACACAGCTCATTATTTCCATTCGGGACGAATCACAGGATTGGCTTGCGCGACTGTCACTCGACGTCGCCATGACTACCGCCGTTATTACTGGCTCTGCCCACGTGCGCGCAGTCGCGCACCCGTTTTTAGGTGGGAGTAAATGGAATTAATGAGCTGTGTTTAATGAAGATTAAACGGTCTAGAGTCACTCGATTTTTATACTCTTTTTATCAGAGTACTTACATTTTAATTATGCATTGGTATATAAAGACAGTTTAAACAAATTTGAATAAAAGTTTTTTTTAGACAATTCTGACCTACCCTACCAAACTAACAAAAAAAAAATGGGATTTGTGATTACAAAATAAGGAATTGTAATCATATTTGTGGAAAGTACAAACTGGAAACTGAGACATTTCAAAGAGCTGTGACGGCAACCATGTGCTTTCTGACGGTAAACCAAGAGCTAGTGTATACAGTATATATATATATGTGACCCTGGCCCACAAAACCAGTCACATGGGTATTTTAAATTGATATTTATACATACTCTTAAAGTCAAATTGACCCTAATTTTATGAAAATGAGATTTATACATAATCTGAAAGCTGAATAAATAATCTCTCCATTGATGTGTGGTTTGTTATGATAGGACAATATTTGGTCGAGACACAACTATTGAAAATCTGGAATCTGAGGAGCAAAAAAATGGAAACATTGAGAAAATCTCCTTTAAAGTTGTGCATTTATGTTCACGATTGTGCTGCATTCACTCACAAAAATACATGTTTTATATATTTACGGTAGGACATTTACTAAATATCTTCATGGAACATGATCTTTACTTAATATCCTAATGATTATTGGCACAAAAAAAAGAAAAAAACGATCATTTTGACTCATTCAATGTATTGTTGGCTATTGTTTTGTGATCCAGGGTCACATATATTTAGTCTATAGCCTCAAATATACACTATAATCAAACTATCATAACAGTGTAATTTGAATGACCTCATCTATCATTGCAGAGCTGGTGCACACATCCACATCTCTGTGATCAGATGCTTTCTGAACATAACTTTATTGCCAGAACGTTATCTGTGGTACAGTTAATATTGATGAATAAAAGTGCTGCTTCCAACACTGTACTGCAATTAAAGAGTGCCGTGTCAAAAGTATTGCCCTGAATGTAGACAAATAAAGTCATCTCTCATTATACGCACACTCAGGAAATGCACATAAAACAAACTCTGAAGTAAACTTCACAAATGTTTGTGCTGTTGAGCAGGACGAGAGCATCAGCTGTCACTAATGTGGAAGTGGCTCACCCACGCTCCAATGGCGGCTTTGACAAGGTCTGCGCTGAAGCGTTATCAAAGCCGAGCAGAGCATAGTCTGAGCTCTGTAGGGCTCACATCAAGGACGTTTGATGGCAAGAGCACAGAGAGTGTGTGTGTGTGTGTGTGTGAGGGAACGACAGATAGAGAGGAATACAGAATGGGATTGACTATTTTAATTCCAGGTAAGTTGTTATCGGTTCAGTATAGTGTGCCAATAGACAAAATTTGCTGTGATTTTCGGGGCTAATTCGTTAAACACTGGACTTCAAAGTAGTGTGTGTTGTTCTGCTGGAAGTGAGAGAGAGTCTATTTCTGTTTACGTGCCAGATATATTCATATACTTCAAAGTCAGAGCAGCTAGTTTAGCTAACTGATAACAGCGCACCAAATTAGCATCCTATTTGAATAAACTAAGCAGCAGGGTAACGATTCGTCACGGTAAACAATCTCAGGGGGAAAGCGCAGAGTTTGAATGCAATCCTCACGGTTACACACCTCGTCTTGAATTAACTCTTTAGACAGAAACGTACTTTACTCAAGCATGCGTGCAATTCTGTTGAACATGCGTAACACATCTTAGTACTCAAATATCCTTAAAAATGTCTGGTCCATTAAACCAGATGTGTTGTTGTCCATGAGTGCTTATGAAATGCTGCTCCGTGAAGCTTCAAAAACTTTACATCGTCTATCTTTTCAATGTTAATCCGAGTTTTTGTCCTAAAACGGCGATACGTAACAACTGATAGTGGATTATTTGAGAAACGGTTTCTATTTATAAGTATGACAATGATAATATCAGGTACTGATTATGTGCTTTATTTAATGTTAAAATAATGTAATATGAGTTTGAATATCATTAATAGCCGTACTGAAAATGACACATCAGATCTTGAAAATAAGTGAAAAGAAACAAGAACGTTTAAACTGGGAACAACCAAGTCTATAGCATGACAAAGATTGTGTCTGTCTGTCTATATGCATTTTTAATAGTGTTAAAATAGTGTATTTTTTATGATTTTTATTATTATGTGAGATCAGTGTGTTTGCGGACAGACCCCGCCCACACTCTCTTCTGATTGGCTGTGATTTTTGATTGATTGATTGATGACACGAACCGATGATGAGTGTCTAATGTTTCAACTGATCTTGGGTCAGTTTTATAATATAGTGTAGTTTAATTTTTAATGAATTTAATGAAGTTTAATAGTTGAAAATGATACTTAATTGCTTCTACTTGACCTAGTTTGACAAGCCTGCCTAATAACACACACACACACACACACACACACACACACACACAAAACACATTTGACAAAAAAATCATATTCCATGGTATTTATACTTATAGCTCCCCAAGTAATGCTGATAATGCAACACACACTTTGTATTGCAAATTACCTTTTTGAATAGAATAAAATCGACAGGACCATTTGTGTTCATTAAGTCCTGCCCTACATTCCCTCCAGTGACAATCTAGTTCCTCTCATTAAAGAAGAGTTTCTGAACCAGGTTTCATTCTGTTCAGACCCTCACAAACTCCCAGCTGCAAGTATACCGTAACTTGCTATAAGCATTTGAAAAGTTTGCATCTGGCCTGAAAACTTGTTGAGACGGTTGTTACCGTTATTGCTGCCAACCGGTGGTTTCCTGAAAGACACGCAATTACATCCCATATGACAACCCAAGAAACATAAGCATTCAAAATGTGAAACCTATGGCCGATAATTGATGCATACAGATATCAAGAGTTAGAGCAATTCGAATGCACATGTCAAACAATTCTCCCACCGAGGAACATACTTTATTAGCAGCTGTATGCATTGCAACTATATCTTCTCAGATTGGTGAAGTATTCATTAGAGGATTTGTTCACTTTTAAAACAACTTTTGCTGATAGTTTACTCACCCCGATGTCATCCAAGATGTCCATGTCTTTCTTTCTTCAGTGGAAAAGAAATGAAGGTTTTTGATGAACACATTTCTCCATATAATGGACGTCAATGGGCCCCAAACGGGTCAAGGTCCAGATGACAGTGTCAGCGCCGCTTCAACGGGCTTTAAACGACACCAGACGATGAATACGGGTCTTATCTAGCGAAACCATCGTCATTTCAAACATAAATAGTTTAAGTTTTATAAACACAAGCGCTCGCCTTGCTCTGTTCTGTGATGCGCGTTCGTGACGTCACGTAATACGCAGTTACGTTGTAAAGGTCACGCTTCTGTGAAAAGTCAAACATTTCTATACTGACGAAAATTTTCTTTTAGGCTTTTTAATATTACAACACCAGGACACACACACTAAATGGGCATTTTAAAACGATAAACTGACACAAAAGCCGCATTTCCACCGAAATTACCCGGAACAATTTGTCCCAGGAACTTTTTTCCCAGGAAAGACCAGTTGCTTTCTGCATTTACACCGCGGTCTAAAGTACCGGGAAGATTATAAACTGCGCGCGTCTGCTCCTCCCAGTCTGCGACGGACAGTAATCAGTTTTGAGCGCCACATTTATAATAAGTATGGAGGAGATTCAAACTGTGATGTATTGGTTTACTAACGAGGTAATTAACAAAACGGCAGAAAAGAGACGAGCACTGATACTAAAGCGTGTTCAGAAAGCTAGATATAAAATTAGACGATGCGGACATTGACCGTGAGACGGCTGGGACGAAAGCGCAGAAAATTTCCTGTTACACAAATACGCTTAATAAAGCCTGAACCTCGTCGTCGGTCCAGCTGTGTTTTCTTTTTTATTTTATTTTTAATTCCATATTTGCAGACAGACAACTCTCACTGCATGAAGCCACGAAACGCAATAGATTTTTTAAAAATGCCGGTTAAAATTGAATGCTGCGTGGAGTCATCCAATCAAAATGCGGCGTGAACACAACCAATCAGCATGTTCAGCGCACAAGTCCTGCCCCCGAAAGTTCCTGAACTTTGATAAAGTACTACCTCGCCAGCAGGGACTTTCGGAGGGGGAAATATTTACCCGGAACTTCATTTAGACCCTGATCCTGCGGTGTAAACACACCGAGTACCAGCCCACAGTTCCTAGTTTCTGGGGAAAGTTCCCGCGGTGGAAACGCGGCTAAAGACATTTGAATATGTGTGTATGGTCCTCCTTCCGCACATCTGTAAACACTGACTCGTCAAGCGTGACCTTTTCAACGTAACTGCGTATTACGAGACGTCACGAACGCGCATCACAGAACAGAGCAAGGCGAGCGCTTGTGCTTATAAAACTTAAACTATTTATGTTTGAAATGACGATGGTTTCGCTAGATAAGACCCGTATTCATCGTCTGGTGTCGTTTAAAGCCCGTTGAAGCGGCGCTGACACTGTCATCTGGACCTTGACCCGTTTGGTCCCCATTGACGTCCATTATATGGAGAAATGTGTTCATCAAAAACCTTCATTTCTTTTCCACTGAAGAAAGAAAGACATGGACATCTTGATGACATCGGGGTGAGTAAATTATCAGCAAAAGTTTTTTTAAAAAGTGAACTAATCCTTTAATGCAGCGTTCATTGAATTATGTGTATTTTAAACTCATCTAAGCCCTATAATGGCACATGTTCCCGAGATGCTGTTGTGCTGTCACTCCGCATGTCGAGTGTGTCTCCGCTGACCTGCTCTTTGGCCTGAAGGCCCTGATGAAGAAAGCTTGAGGAAGAGTTTCTCGTTGCTCATTATTAGCAGCAAACCGCCTCCATCCGCCCCATAGACTCCAGAGACCGAAGCTAACTAACTCCACTCTGCAGACATTCCTCCAGTCTGATGGCACACCAATTATCTGGAGGAAGAAAACTTCATTTGGCTCCAAACTTTGGTTACTTGTGATTACTGCCAAGTTTTTTTTCCCGGAAAGTTCCTACTTACAAGTTCTGAAGTCATTATTATGATACTTAATGTGCTTTTGGGCTTTAATGGGCTTTTTAGTGCCACTGCGAGAGAAAAAAAAGAGCAGCTTTAAGAACGTTTTGATAATGTTGCCATTAAGTTTGGCTATAACAACGTTATGTTCTCTGGATGTTCACAATGTAAACACTGTTTAAAAAAAAAAAATTCTAATGTGGACATTAGAGGAACATTCCATTCATTCCTCAAACGTTATTGGAATGTAGTTTTTAAAGTTCTCTGAACATTCCGAAACAAGTAGTAAAAGTGGCACCCCCTTTTTATATATAGATGCACATTCCAAACTTAAATGGTTGTAATTCAAGAATGCTTTGGAATATAGATGTCTTGTTTTAAAGAAAGTTAAACCGAAAAAAAAGTTATAGAAGTTTGAGTTTATGAAAACATACAATGTTAAAAAATTTATTATTCATATTGTATATAAAATATATATTTTCAAAACCTGGTGGACTCTAAAAATGCAAAAAAAATTAAAATCAAAGCCAAAAATCTGAACAAATTGTAGGTTGATATCTCAAAAAATAAGCGTTCAGTGAGATTTAAATAAGCTTTCAGTGAGATTTAGTTTGTGCGCAGTACCACACTTCTCCACTAGTTGAGATTACTGCCCATATAAGGGCGCCTCCATTTCCATGTGTTGTCTGAGTGATCTGAACCATTATTTTTACAATTTTCATACAATTTATGAAGTAGACATCCTATCAGAAGTAGTGTTCGAAGTTTGGCAGATTTTGAAATGAATTCAACCTCTAAGAAACACAGAAGATCACGTATGTGCATTATAGCTCGCTGCCACATCACTAATGCTGAATTTATTATTATTTTTCTTTATATTTAAAACATTTTCAGACCTTTTTTTCTAAATGAATTGAATGGATGATATCTATTGAACTCTTGGCATGAAAACAATCTGAGGTTTCTACCATTCTTTCATGATTTTTCATGTTCATCACTATTTCAAAATAAAGGTCTGAACTCGCATTAGGAGTATGAAAATATTCTTGTTGCAAATTGATAAATTACGGCTCCTCTGTCATTTATTTAAAAAACCAGCCACCAAATATGTAAACTAGAGTTTGTAAGCTTTCAAATGATATATAGTTTGTCAAGATTAGTTTAGGTTTAGTATAGGATATTACTGTTTTAAATATGTAATGGCTGTGCCAATATAAGGGGTAAAAAAAAAAACAATATTAAAGACCAGATAACATTTTATTAACGTAACTGGAAGATTTTTTGTTCATAACTCAATGTTCCTTCTTAGCTGAGAATACATTGTTTTGAGAATACATTTGATTATATATTGTAACAAATATATTCTTCAGGATAAACCTTGAGATGCATCATCTCGTTTTTAAGGGGGTCCTAATACACACAAATGAGATAACACAAGACAAAACAATAACAACAATAATCACCTCATTCAAAACAACAAACACACCACTAGAGCATTAACACATAAAATATGAATAAATATTTACCAGCCTATGATATGTATCATCTAAAGCAATTACATGAGGTTGTAAAACAAAGAAAAATACTATTTTTAAACATAAACGCAGTCAAAGATCATACATTCAAAAGGTGAATTATTCCAATCTGCAGGAGCCTTATACCAAAAGTATCTTCCAAAAAACTTTCTTAACTAAAGGAGTAAGAAAAAATATTGATATGATGATTAATATTCTTTATATGTGACCCTGGATCCCAAACCCAGTCTGGAGTCGCACGGGTATATCGGTGACAATAGCAACTATACACTGTATGGGTCAAAATTATCCATTTTTCTTTTATGCCAAAAATCATGAGGATATTAAGATCATGTTCCATGAAGATATTTAGTAAATTTCCTACCGTAAATATATAAAACATGTGTTTTTGTGAGTGAATGCAGCACAATCGTGAACATAAATGCACAACTTTAAAGGAGATTTTTCTCAATGTTTAGATTTTTTTGCTCCTCATATTCCAGATTTTCAATAGTTGTGTCTCGACCAAATATTGTCCTATCCTAACAAACCACACATCAATGGAAAGCTTATTTTTATCAGCTTTCAGGTTATGTATACATATCAATTTCACAAAATTGAGCCATGTGACTGGTTTTGTGGTCCAGGGTCACATATGGTGTCACAAAGAATGATGTGATATGTAGTTTTGCTCCTTCAATACACACACACACACACACACACACACACACACACACACACACACACACACACACACACACACACACACACACACACACACACACACACAGTAGCTCAAATAAAATGTTTTTTTCCCTCTTTGGTGATTAAGTTGATGTGTGCTCATCTGGTAAATACGGCCGCTCTGACATGGTTTGAGAGCAGCATATGTTTGATAAGTAGATTACGCTGCTGGATCTATTTTAAGGGCAGATCTTCCGTATATACCGTGATAGAGTATAGTGAGATATTCCCTCTCGCCGGTCTCGATGCAATAGTGCGGACGCACAAGGTCTGTCTGTGGAAACACAGCTCAGCTTTAACCTCGTCTTTCTCAATTATTGGCCTTCTGCAAATCGAGCAGTTTCTACTTTTAGGGAAGCGTCTCAAAGTCAGCTGCTGTTTATTCCTGGCAGAAGAAAAAGCTGATGCAAGTTTTACATGCATATTTTGGCTTTATTGTTGCTCCTTCGTGAGTATAGTCCAAGATCAGGTAACCTTAAAAATGCACCGTTGGCGAAACTTCCCAATATGAGATTTTTAAAGGCCATTCCCACGCGTGATTCGATTGCTTAGTCCAAATCCTGGTTTGATATCTTCCTTCCTCATGCTTTTATATTTCTCTAAAAAATAAAATAAAAATTATTACATGTACTGTACAACAGCTGAGAAGGGGAAGAAAGTCCCCCGACCTGAAGGCAGGCAATAAAATATGAGTAAAAAAAAAAGAGTAAAAAATGAATCTACAAAAACATTGAAAAAAAAAAAAAGTTCGTACTAACATTGGCCATTGTTCTCAAACAAAACATGTTTCTGAAAGAAACAGATACAAAACATCTGCTTTCAGGTTATGCCAAAAGCAAATTTCGGGATGAGATATAAGAACAATAAAAACTGGTTTTGGCATTTAAATATTTGGTAAATAAAAGGCTGTCAAGAAAGGGTTGGAAACACAATCCTACTGCAGGTAACCGTCTCACTCTGGTATTGAACTATTTGTCCAGTTGGATTTACTAGCACAGCTTCACGCTCACAGAACAGCACTTGCAGTTGTAAATGCGTCACAAGAGGCACAAATAATGTGAGCTGTGCTCCGAAGGCAGTTTATTTGGAGACAAGCAGCTATGAGCAATATTCTATAAAAAGTGCATGAAAATGTGCAAATTATACATCGTTAATCATGGTGGATTGCTTTCATACCGACTGCAGACCTCACTGGAGTTCACAAGAACCAAGAAATTTGACTAATTTAAGAGCGCAAAAATACAAAAATTAATCAAATAATTAGTTTTTCCATAATTAAACACTGTGGCATTAAACACTGATACAGGCATCAGATTGCTCTTTATGTAATAATCTATGTTTTTGTTTGTATCTGTCCCTATTCAAATACACAACAAATAAATAAATTAAAGGATACAATTAGACATCTACTGTACAATCAGTATGATTAAAAAAAAATACAAAACAAGGTACACTACATTTTAAATGGTGAAATAAAAGCCAAATACAGTGTATTGTGTCGTCAAAATATGAATAATGACCAGAAAAAAATAAAATAATTAACCTTCTGCATAATGCAAGACTTTTAGTTATGAATAAGACAAAAAAATAAATAAAAAAATAAACTGGGACTCTTATTTTGAAATGCCAATACTAGTTCCGGCTGCTCATTCAAACAGATGAGGGAGCATTCTTACAAACATCTACAACATTACAGTTCAGCGAGAGGAGATCATAAGATATCTGTTGACACACATGCATTCATTGATTGCAAACCGAGTGGGCGATAATGTGTGTGTTTTTACTTTGCATTTATTTACCTTTATTTCATTAAACCAAAGCCTTTTTAAGTTTAATAATCACATTAGGCTGAATGGCGATTCCTGTTTTCCGGCTCCAAATTTAACACTTCCTCAAATGATGATTGAGACTTATAGATGTTATAGGCTACCATTCAAGATATTTAAGACTTTTGTGACCTTAAATTTAAATAAACGTACAAATATGGAAGATAAAAAAGACTCAATGAACTGATCTGGGGTGTTTTTTCCAAAAGCATCGTTAGCCAACTATGTCCGCAAGTTCAGTCGTTATCAGCAGTTCAATGAGTCGGTGCTTAACTCCAGTAATGAGAGTGGCATATTTTATCTAAAGGTATATCAGATGTAAAACATATAGTTTAAATCATTATTGTATTTATTTAAACGGTTATTGTGAATATGCACTGTATTTATGATCAGGACTCATTATGAGGATTTAAAGTGTCCGCCGTCAGTCCCTCAGTTCACCATCGGTGTCGCCAAACTCCTCCGTCTCCAGAAATGTTTGTACGCATGATCAGAGTTTTAGTGCATGTGTGAACACTTTCCCGTCCTGGGGTGAGTTTCCCGAAAGTATCGTTAGCCAACTATGTTCACAAGTCGTTATCAGCAGTTCAATGAGTCTGTGTTTCCCGAAACCATCGTTACAACCAACATTCACAAACATCATCGCAGAGTTGTGTGTGTGAGCGACAGATCTCCACCTGTGGTTAGAAGCAGAGTTTCTAGTTTGCTCTAGATCTAGTTTTAAATCCTGCGCCAATAATCAAGCTGACATTCAGTGCAATCTGTGTCTTTTATTTAGAATACAAACAAATGTTTTTTACATCTTTTAGTTTGTCGAGAGAGTTAAAGTGTAGTGTTTGAAGAGTGTGCATGTGTGAACGAGCTCTAGTGCGTAAGAACGAGACTATGATTGAATCTGGAAATAAAGCAAAATAACTGAGAAAAATTTTAAACAGTCCTTAGATGCCATGTCTGTAATTTATAGCAAAACATCTAGCGTTAAAGGAGAACTCCGGTCAATTTTAACATTGAGTGAATCTGACTCTGATTGTCGAGTTCACGCGCATAGGTTTAGTTACCTATGATCATGCGCGTGAACTCGACAATCGACTACTTTGGACTCCGGAAACAGGAAGTAAATACAGATATGTGATAAATTTACAAAAAAATGAGCTCAATGTTAAAATTGACCGGAGTTCTCCTTTAATTCGATCTCAAACAGTTTCATTAACAGTAGTTATTACTCCACACGTGCGAGACATCATCAACTAACGTGGTTGAACGATCAATTTGTGACACTATGTTTTCGGGAAACAGTCGTGACTCGCTAGTTGATTTCTTCAACACCGTATCACGGAAGTTAAGCGGCGAGTTACGGCGCTGTACGGGATCTCTGTCCAACGGCTCCAGTCTGAATCACACACACATATGCAGATATAAACACCTTTTGATGCTTGGCCTGATAAATTGCTCTGGCCCGAGCGAACCCCCAGCCGGCGCTGAAGTGACAGATAGCTTCACGCCTCGGGGACTTCTGTGCCATCTGACGAGAGAAAGCGTCGCAAACGCCACTGTGATATTTAATCAAATCAAACGATGCAATTAAACGAGTAACCAAACCATGCTGCCCATTTCAGTTTATGCCAAGCCACAAAACCACGCTTCCTGCCTCGTTGTAATTAATAGATGTTTGTTGTTAAGCTCTACCTGATAAACCACGACTGTGAGATCATGCACATTTTGAGGGAAGAAAAATACTTGTATTTACACCCACACAGAACACAGACAGAGCGGTTATGTAATGCGGGTTTATGTTCATAAGCTTTGTATAAAGGGAAATATAGTGCCAGTCAGCCAGTCCAAATCTTTCCATTGCATAGGTAATGAGCACACACATTACATGCATATTTGTGTAATGTATTATTTGGGGCATTTTAAAGCAGCTGTTTTCTGCAGCAACACACACTTTTGCATAAATAACCGAGCTTTGCGTTTTCTGAAGATGTTTGCTATGCAGAACTGATATGCTTGGGTGTTGTGGATGGTTGCCAAGATGTTGGATTATCAGTAGCAGAAACTTTGTGAGACGAGTTAACCCACGCCGCAGATCTCCGTCAGGTTACACAAGATATTGAATTTAAAATGGATGAAAACGAGGCTGTCAGGGACGCACTCACGGCCTTTAATGCCTTTTTTTCTGGAAAGACGTTTTGTCAGCTGAACAATCAGTATGCTGTTAAACAACAGTACGATCCATTGAACGCTTTTTAAAGTCCCCGTGGTGAAAATCCATCTTTTAATGTTGTCGATGTGTTGTTTTAAATATGCTTTAAAGGGCACCTATTATGCCCCTTTTCACAAGATGTAAAATAAGTCTCTGTGTATGTGATATACAGTTTTAGCTCAAAATACCCCACAGATAATGTTTTACAGCATGTTTAGATTGTCATTTTTGGGGGGCTGAGAAAACGCACCGTTTTAGTGTGTCTCCTTTAAAAGTTAATGAGATGCGGTTCCACGCACAGGGGGCGGAGCCTAATCAGCACTCACTCAGAGCCAGGACAATCTCATCTCACAGAAAGATGATAATATCAAAACAGAAACTCACAGTAATGGTGTTCGAGTCGGACAATAATGCCCACAGAGCTAGAGAATATGTGACCGATCACGGAAAGTAGGGACACAAATCGGTTCTGGGGCATTTTGAGTTATTCATAGATTCTGAAAGAGTAGTCTCCAAGCTTTCCAACGACGTGTAACACATGGAAATCTGATAATATTTGGAGAAGTTGTGGCCATTTGAAGGTAGGCACTCAAAAAAGTTCATAGTGGAGAAACGGCCTCTACAGATTGTGCAGTTCTCACCTCTCTCTGCTGCTGGGAGTGACAATAGGGCTCATTTACATCTCATTTGCATAAGCCATACCCCCTGTAAAGCTGTAAAGCACAGGGGGAGCAAAAAGGTCAGGAAAATGTGCCATCAAAGAAAATAAAAAGTTTGCAAACAGGTAATATATAAATAAATGTCTCTTAGCATCTACCGATAAAACTGTATAGGTAACTATATTGATATCAGATAGAGCCGCTAGAGCGCTGCATAATAAGTAGCCACGCTGTTCCCTTGGAGGGCGGGGGCAATAACAAAAGCTGGCGTATCCAGTATGGAAATACACACCGACAATGACACGCCCCTACTGCGAGATAGAATCTCAGAAAAACAAGACGATTTCAACTTCAAAATGTACGCTTTTAAATATACCAATACTGCTATCTCAAACATGGAAAGGCTTCTTCGTGATCTCAACTAACAGATTCTGCAAAAAAGTGAAAATCACCAATTTTCTTTCTCATTTTGCGAAAGTTGTGCTGCCGACTTGTGTCCCTACTCTCCGTGATCAGTCACATATATGCTGAATAGAGAGAGAACAGGCAGGTTTATTTTAATTACGTTTATAACTTATATGCCATCTGCATATAAACTCTCTCTCTCTTTCTCCCTTTCATTATCATGGAACATAACGTTACACAGCGAAGTACACAAAACACTCGTTACAACCAACAGTAAACAAATATATACACACCTTTTCAGTGTGTGCTTTATAAACTGGTAAACTGTATATCTGTAAAAGACTCGATGAGCTCGAGCTGTCATAAAGTGCTCGCTCTCACTTTCATTTCTGCCGTGATCAGTAACGTTAGTCCTGTCGCTCGGAGACTGTACGCTGGATCACGAGAGCTTGTACTGATCAATCCTCGAGTAACAACGAGAGTAAATGAAGACTGCTATGTTCATTCTAACATCCAAAAAACAAAACACCTCAATCGCTTTCGGAGACGTTCTACAGCTGCTCCAGCGGCGAAACACTGGCGGACTGTGTCCAGCTCACTCAGGGCGGGTCTATGCTCAAACTGCAGTGTCAATCAACAGTCGTGGGCGGGGCCTGTGTCCAGCTCACTCAGGGCGGGTCTATGCTCAAACTGCAGTGTCAATCAACAGTCGTGGGCGGGGCCTGTGTCCAGCTCACTCAGGGCGGGTCTATGCTCAAACTGCAGTGTCAATCAACAGTCGTGGGCGGGGCCTGTGTCCAGCTCACTCAGGGCGGGTCTATGCTCAAACTACAGTGTCAATCAACAGTCGTGGGCGGGGCCTGTATCCAGCTCACTCAGGGCGGGTCTATGCTCAAACTACAGTGTCAATCAACAGTCGTGGGCGGGGCCTGTGTCCAGCTCACTCAGGGCGGGTCTATGCTCAAACTGCAGTGTCAATCAACAGTCGTGGGCGGGGCCTGTGTCCAGCTCACTCAGGGCGGGTCTATGCTCAAACTGCAGTGTCAATCAACAGTCGTGGGCGGGGCCTGTGTCCAGCTCACTCAGGGCGGGTCTATGCTCAAACTACAGTGTCAATCAACAGTCGTGGGCGGGGCCTGTATCCAGCTCACTCAGGGCGGGTCTATGCTCAAACTACAGTGTCAATCAACAGTCGTGGGCGGGGCCTGTGTCCAGCTCACTCAGGGCGGGTCTATGCTCAAACTGCAGTGTCAATCAACAGTCGTGGGCGGGGCCTGTGTCCAGCTCACTCAGGGTCGGTCTATGCTCAAACTACAGTGTCAATCAACAGTCGTGGGCGGGGCCTGTATCCAGCTCACTCAGGGCGGGTCTATGCTCAAACTACAGTGTCAATCAACAGTCGTGGGCGGGGCCTGTATCCAGCTCACTCAGGGCGGGTCTATGCTCAAACTACAGTGTCAATCAACAGTCGTGGGCGGGGCCTGTGTCCAGCTCACTCAGGGCGGGTCTATGCTCAAACTGCAGTGTCAATCAACAGTCGTGGGCGGGGCTTGTGCAATTCTACGTCACATTGCATTGATTCGGAGAACAGCTCGTTCTGAGACAGTGCTTATGATTTATGGGGATTTAAAAACAACAACAACACTGGTTGGATTTGTATCATTATAGGGTGGTTGTGTACACATACTGCCAACACACATTTATGTTCAAACACCATGTAAAAGTGAATTGCAAAGACAGTCTCAAAAACACGGTTTGAAATCGCTGGTGTTTCTGACGTCACAAACTACCTTGTAACCAATCAGATCAACGTGTGATCGTCAACCAGTGTATCTCTGAGTGAGTGAGTGGAGGCGGGTCCATTTGCATATTAATTGGCCCGCGCATACTAAATGAGGCAAGGGTGTCGAGTTACATTCAAGCTATTTTAAGGCATTTTGCACGGAAAAAAAACGATTAAATATGTAATTTTGGTGATCAAAGATGAGTTTAAAGGGATACAGTGATTGACTACAGGGGGACTTTAAGTCTGTCCCTCTCAGCAGTGTTTTCATTCCTGTCTAAGGTTTGTTGCTTTGATGCCAACATAGAGATATCTGACAGGTTGCAGTATCGCTTGCAGCATCTTTAATTGAATAAAAGAAATGAAGCAGATATAC
>JARPMJ010009108.1:0-29570 GCA_033366665.1 Phoxinus dragarum | reverse complement strand
ATTGAAAACGGTGTAATTAAACGCGATGTGTTCATATTCTGGGCTCATCTGTTTTTTTTATACATAGTATGGTTTATTAATATGATGTGTACTGAGTTTGGTCTTTTAATATTATTGTTTTAGTACAGTAAGCCACATTAAGCATTTTCTTACAATGGTTTCCTATGGGAGGAAAATGCTTAACGTGCAATTAAAGGGTAACTAAACCCTAAAACAACTTTTTTTTAGTTAATGATCTGTAAGAATGGGGCTTCATAAATGCTGTTAATTGATTCAAGTAAATTTTTTGACATTTGGGTATAAAGTGTTTTTATTTTAAAATATATGGTGTAAAAACGTCTGAGTGCTGCCCTCTTCAGGTTAAACGTAATCTCCTGAAGTAGGGGTACCCTGTGACGATACTCTGTCACGCCCTTGGTGCGAGCTCATCACGGCCTTGATATAAAAGCATCTGGTTCCGTCAAAACCACTGTCAGGAGTTGGAATTACGAGTATTGAAAACGAACAGGGTAGTGTATAATAGCATCTAGTTAGCATATCATTTATATAGTTATGTATTGGTTGCAACAGCACTGCTAGACTACATAACTTTCCACCGGACTTTGAAATTAAGCGCCAGTGTTTGCATGCGTGTGCTCTTCCTGCATGGACTTCACCACCGCCGGCGCGTTTTGCTGGATATTTTTTCACATAGCGGCAAAATATGCTTAACGTAGGTTAATAGTAATAATAATCAACTCAGATACTGGACCCCTTCTCTCTTGCTCTGCTTTGCTAGCATCAAATGACCGCTCTGTTGCAAAGCTACTTGCGTCACTCCAGTCACTCTCCATCTTAGCGAGTCTGACAGCAGCTGTCAATCACTCCATCACTGCGGGTCTCAGGTGCACTATTGCCATTATTAAAGAGAGTGGCAGAGGGGACAGTACCACTGTCAATCTGGAGAAGGGGCCAAGTGACGTCTGGTGGTCCAGATTTAAGGCCTGCCATCCAGAACTCTCCTCCCGCACAGCCGACTCCCTGGACAGGGCAAGAGTCCATGGAGCTACTCCAGAGGCCATTGAAGGGTTCTTCAAATTATACAAGGCCTTATACGTTCGCCACAGTTTAGAGGACAAATCCCATCTTGTCTTCAACTGTGACGAAACTGGCTTTGGGGACAAGCCAAGGTCCAGGGAGAAGGTGCTGTGCCAGACTGGGAGGAAGCATGTGTACCAGCAGCAGCAGACCACCAGCGAGCACATCACAGTGCACTGCTGCGTGAGTGCAGCCGGGGACAGCATCCCTCCCTTCATCGTCTACCCCGGCTGCCTCCCAAAACGCATACAGGGTGGATGGGCCCCCCAACGCTCTCTATGGCATCTAGGAGAAGGGGTACATGGACTCTGAGCTGTTTCTCAAATGGCTCAGGCATTTTGTGCAGTATGCTTCGGAGGAAAGGCCAATAATTCTAATTATGGATCAACACGAGACGCATGTCTCAAGAGATGTAATACTGTACTGTAGGGAAAATAAAATTGAGATCCTCTGCCTCCCTGCCCACACCACACACATCCTACAGCCCCTAGACATTGCGGTCTTTAACCCCCTTAAGGCTGTTTTTTCCACCATGGCGTCCCGGATGGGTCTAGTGCGAGGGGATCTGGTGGTGGGGAAAAAGCAGTTTTTTTCCCTGCTAAAAGCAGTCTACCCCACTGCTGTCACTGCAGTAAACATAAAGGCTGGGTTCCGGAAGGCAGGCATCTTCCCTCTGTCCAGGGGAGCTGTGGACACAACCCAGGTAATTTTAACATCAATACAATGATAATTTATCCTCTAAGGTACTTGCATTTTTTTGTGGTGTGCTAATGAGTATTAAATATGCTGTGTTGCTTTAGGTGGTGAGAGTGCTCCCATCTGTTGATGCCAGGCCATCCAGCACTCCCGTCACTACCTCAGCCACGCCACCCATCACTCTCATCACTCCATCCATCGCTCCCGTCACTCCCTCAGCCACGCCTTCCACTGCTCCCGTCACTCCTTCAGACACACCTGCCACTCTCACACACACATACGATCCCACTACTGACACACAGACATCAAACACTCCCTCCACCACTCCAACACCTTGCCCCACCTGCAAAAGGGGGGTTGAAAAAAATTACCTGGTAGCAGCGGGGGTGATTCCAGAAAGTCTCGCAAATGTCCTGATGACCCCAGCCTTGGACAGGAGGGACAAGGTGAGGCGTCGCCTTCCGCTGCCAGCCCGCGTCATCACGAGTGACGAGTATGTTCGGCGGCTGGAGCAGAAAGAAGCAGAGGAGAAAGAGAAGGAAGAAAAGAAGAGAAAGCGCAAAGAAGATATGGCAAAGAAGAGGGAGGAAAAAAAACAAGCGCAGGAGGCCAAAAGGCAGAAAAAACAAACACCACCTCCCATTGAGGAAGATGGGGAACACTGCGCTGTATGCAGTAGGGTGGTCCCACTTGGGTCAGGAGATGGGGCCATTGATGAATGGGTGCAGTGTGACCTTTGTCATCTCTGGTTCCACATTGAGTGCGCTGAGGTGGAGGAAGTGCCAGACGCTGAGTGGCTTTGCCATAAATGTTGTTTGTCCACATAACCTAACACACACACACATAATGTAAATAGTTTTATACCATGGTCTGGGTGAATACTCGATTCTGATTGGCTGCAGGGTGTCCGTTAAAAAGTGATAGAGGACACCTAGTAAAGTAGTTCTGGTGAAACTGCCTGTTTACCAATCGAAATAAATAAATAAATGCGCTGCCTACAACAGCTGTGAGTAACCATAGCAACAGGCAGTCAAAGTATCCGTTAACAATTTGCTCTATCAAAACAAACATCTAACGTTAGTTAGATATTACGTTAGTTAGATATTAGCCTACTAATACAACAATGAGCGACTTCGTAATTTCTTTTAACATTTATGGAGAATATGACAACTTTGACGACTGGGATGTTGCTGAAGAAAGAAAAAATGTAAATAAAACACCGGGATAATTGAATCAAATAGAAGACGAAAAAGATGAGATCAACACGAAAAAAAATACGAAATGGCCAGTAAATACACTCAGAGACTTTATTGTTCAAAAAGAAATGGACTTTTACGCAGCTGTCCAGACAAACAAGGCAGGAGGAGAGTACAGCGTTTCAAGCCTAAGGAGCCTGAGAGCCGGTATCAACCGCCATATAAGAGAATTCAATATTATAACTGACACCAGATTCATGACCTGTAATGCTGTGTTTAAAGCAATAATTAAGCGTTACAGAAAAAGCGGTAAAGATACCAGCGTTCACCATCCACGTATTTCTGAGTCTGATCTTGAAATCATAAAGAATTCACCTGTACTGTCTCCCGATACGCCCCTTGGCCTGGTCAGAAAAGTCTGGTTTGACATCCAGCTGTGTTTGGCTCGGCGTGGCAGGGAGGGCAACCGGGAGCTCTCCATGCAGTCTTTTAAAGTCCAGAGAGACGAGGATGGGGTTGAGTTTGTCACCCTGGCTTAAAATCCGCACACCAAAAACCACAACGATCCGAATGACCCAGATAAGGAAAACTTCCAAGGTTTTATGTGTGCCAGACCCGGGGATCCGCTGTGTCCGGTAAAAAGTTTCACGTCCTATGTGTCCAAATGTCCATCTGACGCAAAAGCTTTCTACCACCATCCGAAGCGCACCGTGACATCCGCTTCCGAAGTGTGGTACAGCCGGGAGCCGATGGGTATCCACTACCTCGGGAACATGATGAAAAAGATCAGCGAAGATGTACAGATGGTACTCAACCAGAATGCCTATTACCGCCGCGACAGGCACCGCGGCAAAACTACCGCGGTAAAAATAATCCAGTCGCATTTCAAAGTCATTCGCGAAATGACCGCCAGGTGGTGCAGAGGGATATTGTGCAAAACAGCAGCTATTGCCGTATTTTGAAATGTAAGCGGGGTTAATGTCAATTAACAGATGAAATAGGCTACTATAGAACATTGTTTAGGACAGAAAAATAGAATCATAATTTAAAAATAGAGACGAGAACAATATAGCCTTTATTTCATATTGTAGCCTAGACGTCGGTGGGCGACATAAGCCTATTGCCCGTTGGGAGCAGCGTGATAAATTAATAATAATAACAAAAATAACGAACAAAAATAAATTAGGTGCAAAGAAGCTGATTATTTGTTTACTACTCTATTTAGGAATGAGACGGATGATGAGCGCTTCTCTGGAACAGATTGGATAAACCGGGCATTTCTAAATGAGTAAATTCATGGCCGAGTGGTTGAACTTACGTATCGGTCATTTGAATGACGCGGGTTCGAATCCCGTACTAATAAAGATTATTGTACATTTTATATTAGCCTATTAATGCATGTCATAGCCTATTATTAATGCAGACAATCAAACAAACAAAAAAAATTGTTTAGGATAGCCTTTTTTTTTGGTTCCTATAAAGAGTTTGTAAAACATGGTTTTAAGCAAGGTGCGATTTGCCAGGGGGGACGGGGATTTCCTTCTGGTCTAAACATCCCTGCTTTGCTGAATTATTTTAATCCCCCCTCCCTCCACAGTAATCAATGCTATAAATTACTTCACCAATAGACCATTTAAAATATATAATGTAAAGATATGCAACAGGCACGTTTAAACGACAAACAATAAAATCAGAACCAGTTTCAGTTCATGGTTCCAGTGCCTTAATGCATGCACGGCTTTCAAAATGTCACAAAGCGTTTTGAGATTATTTTGAATGAAATATTGAAGTTTATAATTAAGTATTTTGGCACACCACGCCGAGTGGCGCTATCCATTGTTCTAAAGTCGGGTTTTATTCTGGCATGTTGAATTAGTGTTCGACAGACGCGGCTGCGCGTTCATTTGGATTTATTTTTCTCATAACAGACATCTAAAATAACTTAGGCCCTTTAGGCTACTCCGTAGTTTTTTTAGTCATACAGATCAGAGTTGTAAAGATTTGTAAAGATCCAAAGATCCCCGTGGAATTTAACATTGAGTTGAACATTGTATTCATGACAACAAATGAACATGCGTTTGAACAAATGAACATGAACAAATGAACATGCGTTTGAACAAATGAACATGCGTTTGTATTTAGGTTTGCTTGGAAAAAGCTGTCCCAAACTGAGGTAGTGTTTTATTTCTTCAATTATTTAAATAATTAAATGTTTATTAATAAACTTTTATGACAGAAATATTAGCCTATTAGCCTACATGTAGCCTAAATAATTTAATTATTTCATTATCAACACTTTACTAGCCTAATGCTATGTCTAGAATTAAGTGTGAATTGCGACTTCTCTTTGTTTTAAGTCGGTCTCAGACTCAGATAGCCTGTGGGGGTTGGGGGTTCAGGAGGTGTTAAATGTTCTGTCTTTCATATGCAGAGTGAGCCTGATGACCAGGCAAAGGCAAAATACTTTTAAAGATAAATCTCTCGATGTGTCCAAATGTAGGCCCTTAAATTATAAATATTGTAGTTTTATGTAGGCCTATTGTATTTAAAGAGGTCTCACACACACTTTCAGTTGAAGTGTTCAATCCATTTGTTTCAACTGGTTTTGTAGAATTTTAACACGTTTGAGTAGTGTGTTTGTCAACAATCTGGCATTATCTAAACATGAACTATCGACGAAACGTGTTCTTGCCAACTAAACGAATGCAAGTGAGCAGCAGATACAGAGCGCTTATTCGCGATCCACCTCGTTTTATTGTACGGTGAATTCAACAAGGCATTCTGTTTGAAGCAAGACTCAATCATTTGTTACAGTTTTTTTTTCGTGATTTGTATGGATGACACACAGCGACATCAGTATTGTCTGTATAATGGGGTTTTACCCTGAAATCTCGTTTAATGTTGAGAGAGACCCGGCGCGCGCAGTGCAGGGAGACTAAATAAACTAAAATAAAAGAGATCCAGCGCGAGAGAAGCAAAGAAAATCTTAATTTATGTTACTTTGAACTATTTTCGTTTTGTAGACTAGCCTACTGTTTTAATTGTTTATTTAGCTGCAATTTCTTTGGCAATACAGATTTAAAATGTCGCAAGAATAACATTCTGTTTCTTACTTAGAAAATAAACTCTAACTCGATGCAACCCTGTTTTAAATAAATAAACTGCCCCCGACACTTTATTTAAACCTTGAAATGTCCAGGATCTGTTTTAAAAAATTACTTCCTTTGCTATGGCGGGTCTCAATTGTCAGTCATCTCAATTTCGTGGATGATTCACAAAACAATAATTTAGCAGATTAAAGATAGCTTCGTCATTTTCATTTTCTGACACGATCGGCTGATAATCTTCCTTCATCAGTTTTGTCGTCTGTGCAGCGGCTCTACTGGAAAGTAGCAAATGTAGGCTATGTTGTAATGTGCCATTGATAATTAAACAAAACGCTTGACTTCAAATAAACAGTTACCTATCTAAGCATCAAGAATGGTAAAACATTTAACGCTGTCAGCCAAAGCTAGAGAGATTCGATCTCGCATCGCGTGAAGCTCCGTGAAGCTCGTGCTGTTGCGTTGTCCACTGCGCTATCGTCGGTCCGCTGATAAGACGTTGCTCTTGCAAAGCCTCATTGATGTAGCCTAATATTTTTCTATTGCAATGTTTTGTGTTGAATGTTTTCATTATTTATTAAATGTATTAGGCCTACATTTAATTTCAGTCTTGTGATTATATGAATTCATTTAACTACATGTTTAACTTGAATTGATCTGTTTTACCACATTTCAATCACTCTCAATGAGCCGCGGCGCGACGGCAGATTACGCAATAGAGAGAATAAACTGACACTTTTCAAAGTCTGCGATTGTAGCGCCTCTTAGCGGTCAAAGGCAGCAAATACACCCCCGCAATTTTACCGCCGCGGGAACGGCAGCGGTAAAAGTCTCATTCTGGTTGAGTACCATCTGTATTTACAATTTATGTCAATATAAATGTATTATTAGGCCTAGTAGATCTACTTTTATTATAATTATAACTGTTATTATCATCATCATATTATCATAGGTGGTGGGTCTTTCGAAGGTCTACACTAACCACAGCCTCCGAAGCACCGCTGTAGGTCGACTCTGCGATGCTTGACTGGAGAGCAGTCAAATAATGTCGGTGACAGGCCATCGATGCGAGAGCATCTGCGGGCTTACTGGGCTCCGTCAGTCTGTGAGAGACTGTCTGTCTGGCTTGTCTGCATCAAGTCACAAGTGCCCATCATGGGCAGTACCCAGCTTTTGTGGATCCTCCTTCAAAGGCCCCTATGTCTGACTGGCTGACTTTTTCAAATTGCACTATAAATGGAAACGTTGAAATTAATTGTAAATAAAAAAGCTAGCATGTAGGCAAATTACCCTCTTTTTGATCTGATTAATTTATTGCCCTCTATAAGCGCAAATCGCTGGAGCGCAGGAACTAATTGTTTGATTGTTGTTTGATTCATTGTTTTATGTGTAATAAAAAAATAACTAAGCCTACCTTTGTGTTTCATGAAAAAAAAATGCATTTTTGAACCTGAAGGGTTCTACAAGCTGAGCGGACTATAAATATCTCCGGTTGCTAAATAAACCGTCAGGCAAGTTATTATTTGTAAAAACTAGATTTAGTGTACCAGATTACAAGCGGTAAGTGTTGGTGTATTATATCGCATATTATATACACATTACCTAATTGCATGCTTTGTACAATCACAAGAAATGTTGACAGACATTTTCAATATATTATTTTTAGCAAGTGGAGTCGCAATGTCGTGAACCTTTGTACATTAATTTATAGACATGGCTGCCCTAAGCGCATGATCGCGCGTCACACAGTAACTGCAGGCTCTGACAAACACAAATAACAGCAAATTATACTTCTCCATAATGTTTCTCTTTTCACTACAAAAGTGTGAATTCTGCCGGTATGTAATATATAATGTATGCGAAATGTATGAAAAGTTAATGTATGATGTAGAAGTAGTATATAAATGCAGATATATTGCCCATGAAGCTCCGCTTTATTGGAAACATGTTTAATATTTTATTGTAGACTAATTTAGTGTAAAAGTCTATACTATGAAATGTACAAGTCATTACCTATTTTGTTGTAGCTTTCAACAATAAATGATGTTTTATAAACAAAGTTCGGGAGGAGCAAGTTCAAATAATTGATCCAATTATCACATCATTCCAACCAGCTGTCAACAATCAGTAATCAACATTTCTATCCAATCAGCATGAGTGGAGACCTATATACATACTCATTTGACTCCCCAACGTTCCTCGACAGTTTTTCAGCATTTGGCCGCGTCCCATATAGCCTAAACGTTGTCCAAAACGAGCTTTCCCGTCCGATGAAGAATCTTTTCGCCCTTCAGGAATCTTTGCCAGAACCCTCCGGCGTTATCTCGCGGGCGTCAGGCCAAACAAACGGATCCTCGCCACCACGGGCGAAACATCCGGGATCTTCCTTCTGCGCATTTTTTCAAACCGGACCATTCAATAATTCCTGCTATAAAGAAATGGACAATAAAGCCCGCCGAGCACCACGCTTGCGTCTCGGGCAATACCGCCCTCTTCATGCGAAGGAACAGGACTTTCCTCCAGCATTAAGCCGCCATAAGCGAGTCTCTTTTGAACGTCACCAAATAAATTAAAATAAATAAATAAAAATTTTTCATTCAGAAAGGCTTTTATGTGCTAATGGTTTTTATTCGTTTTTAGTTACTGTCGTTTTACTGTGTAGCACTTTGAGATTCTTTGGAATGAAAAGTGCGTTATAAATAAAATGTATTATTATTAATATCCAGTATCAAATTGATGCGTCAGTGGTAAATATACACAGGTGTAACCCACTCTAGTTCTTTCTTTCAACCCTTCCAGAAAGGACCACACGAAGACGTATGCTGAGCTCAATCATCGCATGTTTACTGAGAACATATAAAATGACACCAAACATTCAGTCACATTCTCCTCAACAGCTTGCATGAAACTCTTTCCACCAGTTAAACTGCAAAGTTTCCGCTGAGCTTCGGATTTCAATCGCCCAGGATAAACCATAAACCAAGTCTAACCACATCCATTGAATTCTGGGCTTTAACTTGGATACAGTTCATTTCCAGGCCGCACTGCACAAGGAGAAATCAAAGGATATTTCTGGTCTCATCCACCTTCCCAGACATTTTAAACTGTCCTAAACACGAACCGCTATCTTTGCTCAGTCATTTAAACTTCAGATGCGCATAATCCGGCAAGGCTGCCATTTAAACCTACAAGCTCACCATATCCACCGTTCCCGCAGGATCCCTCTCACACTGCCACAGCAGTGTCATCTCCTCCGCTCCTACAGGAGCTCCGTCTCTGGCATTCATCTGGTTAACCTTCACTGTCAGCAGTCCATTCTGCTCCCACAAGAGTCAAGTTTCTCTGGCTAACCTTGCCTTCACCGCCACAGCAGTGATGTCCCCTCTCACTCCAGCTAATGTTCTCCACTACCGCAGCAGTGACGTGACCGTCAGCTCCCGCAGGAGCTCAGTTTCTTTCTAAACTTGCCTTTACTGCACAGCAGTATTACATTCCCGCTCCGGTGGAGTTAAGTTTCTTTGAAAATTTCTCCAAAGCCGCAGCAATGTCACCTCGGCTCCCACAAGAGCTCCGTTCTCTGGAAAATTGTCTCCACTGTGCAGTGGAGCAGTGATGTCTCCTCATCCAGTACCTTACTCTTCAGAATTAATATCCCTGTGACTTACTCGTTTAAAACCCCTACTCGACGCATCGCTCGACACCATCCTCCAAGCAGTTTTCCCCCAGAACCATCCAATCCTGACTGCATGAAGATGTTTCAAAGGATCCCACTTTGCATATAACTTGCAGTTCCCCGATATTTCTCTCCTTTCAGTCACCTCATTCACCTCCCATATCAACAGCGGTAAGGGCCTCCAAGCAGGGTCCATCAAAGGCTACTTTAGTGGTTTCCAATTTTTTCCATAAGTTCCCAGGACAGCACAACCGAACCTCCAGCAAAGTCACGAGGCCGCAGGCCTAGCCGAGCTGCTTCCCGTACCCGAGGCCCCCACCATCAAGGTTGCCACCACCATCTCCAGCATCCTCCTACACTTCAGCACAACCCACCATTCCTGCGATTGAAAAATTGTCAGTTTTGGGGTTGAGACAAGCGCTAATCAGCACCAACGTTCATTTTTCCAGGAGAATGAATAAAGCACAACTATACAACCTGTACGTTTCTCTCCAGTCAGCTTTTCCGTCTCCAAAATCCACTCCACCTGCAAATCCGCAAAAAAGGCGAGTAATTACAGAGCCCGAACTCACGTTCCCAAAAAACTCCTACTTCCCCTTTCGCAGGGCCTAGTTTTCCCAAGCGTCAGGCCGCAGCAGGCCTTCAGCTAGCCCAAGCCGCGCCCCAGTTACCGCCGCTGCCGGCAGGCCCCAGCCTCCTCTCCGCTCCGCTGAGCTACAGACCGCAGCTTTCGCCAGCACCACGCCTCACGTCCCAATGCCATTTCTAAACGAACAGGCCCCCCTTTTAGCGTGAGTATGCCTCCACCAATGGCGCAGGCCCAGCTACCATATAATTTTCCTGTCACTTTTTCCAACCCGTTCCCCTGTCCGTGGCCAGCTCCACCTCCAGACTCTAGCGCGAGGCTGCCTCAGCTAGAGGAGCAGGCCCAGACTCCCTTTCTGCCTACTCAGCTCCCTTCCTTTCCCACTTTTTCTGTTCCTCCACAAGCTCCAGGGGCCGACCTAAGCGTGAGGTTGCCTCCACAAACGGCCTCGGCCCCGGGGTTTTTTTCCTCCTATTTTTTCCCAAAAATCGTCCTCCTTTCACACTATTTTCCACAACGGCGATGCCCATCCCGCCGAACGCTACAGCTATGGAACCGCCCCCCGTTGCCAGTAACATCAGAGCCCAGATCCTCACAGAAATTCAGGCTGCTGGCACCAGATGCGGACCCATTCCGAACTCCAGTACCTCACTATTCAGAGTTGATATTCCCATAAACCACCCATTGAAACCACTTCTTGACGCCTCCCTTAATTCCATTCTTCAAGCTGTTTCACCCAGCACCCTCCAATCCTACTTAACCGCATGGAAGTGTTTAAGTCTTTTCACTTCACATACATCCTGCCTTTTCCCAATTTTTCTCTGCTCACCATCACTTCATTCATGGTGTCAAGTAGGGACACAAGTCGGTTCTAGAGCATTTTGAGTTATTCACATATTCCTAAAGTGTAGTCTCCAAGCTTTCCAACGATGTGTAACACATGGAAATCTGATAATATTTGGAGAAGTTGTGGCTATTTGAAGGTAGGCACTCAAAAAAATTAAAAGTGGAGAAATCTGCCTCTAAAGATTGAGCAGTTCTCACCTCTCTGCTGCTGGGAGTGACAATAGGGCTCATTTACATCTCATTTAGATAAGCCTTACCCCCTGTAAAGCACATGTTGTTTTATTAACATTAAATGGATAGTTCTCCCCAAATGTTTAGTCAATTGTCATCATTTACTCTCTCAAGTTGTTTTAAACCTGAATATGTTTCTTTCTTCTGTTGAAGTGATTTGGAAGAATGTGGGTAACCAAACAGTTGATGTTCCCCAGTGACTTCTATATTTATTTCCTATGGAAGTCAATTGGGACCAGCAACTGTCTGGTTACCCACATTCTTCCAAATATCTTCTTTTGTGTTCAGCACAATAAATAAATTAATACAGGTTTGGAACAACATTAGAGTGAGTAAAGAATGACAAAATGTTTATTTTTGGGTGAACAATCCCTTTAGGGACAAGCGGCTGCATGTTTACTATTAGGGCTACTGTCTCTTTAAGACCTGAAAGCAACGCGTCTAATATGTACGCATAATATGACACGCAGATTTCTCTCAATTTAGACATAACCAACTTTCTTTATGTAAACCTTGAGTGTATTTGACAGTATTAGCTCAAAAAGACTTGAAAGATAACTTAGTCCAGTATCCAGGCGCTGTTAGACAGGCTTTTAGTGCATGCGCGTGTCGGCTGTTTGCGCGCAGAACAGCGCATTAGAACAGCGCTTCAGCAGTGAATGACATGTTTAACCGGCAAGGCTTTAAAGCACATGCAAATAATGAACTTTTGAGAACTGCAGTGTCCTGTTCCTCTGCGTAAACATTTAATGTGAGTATTTGTTGCGTTGTACACTGGGCTGTTGAGACGCAGACTGCTACAGAAGCACGCGCAGCAGCTTGCAGCAAGGATCACAGCGCAACTTTGAACTGTATCGATGCGATATGGTCTAATTCCATATCCCATTTAAAAAATATATCAATATATTTTTTATATCAATATTATATCGCCCACCACGCTGTTCCCTTGGAGGGCAGGGGCAATAACAAAAGAAACAAAAGCCGGCTTATCCAGTATGGAAATACACACACACAATGACACGCCCCTACTGCGAGCTAGAATCTCACAAAACAAGCCGATTTCAACCTCAAGATGTACGATTTTAAATATACCAATATTGATATCTAAAACATGGAGAGGCTTCTTCGTGATCTCAACTAACAGATTCTGCAAAAAAGCGAAAATCACCAGTTTTGAAAAAAAACCCCGCTTCTTTCTCATTTTGCTCAAAAGTTGTGCTGCCGACTTGTATCCTTACTTTCCGTGACGGGTCACATATCCTATCTCAACAGCACCAAGAACCTCAAAGCCTGCTTTATCAAGGGTTATCTAAGCGGAATCCAATTCTTCCACAAACTCCTTTTTGGTTCACCTTCCACAAAAAAATAGCAAATTCTCAGACATCAATGCTCATCAAAGGTATCCAAAAAACCCAACCAACCCCCCCAGATGCCAGACAACCAATAACATTAGACATACTCACTAAATGCATCTCCAGCCTCCGCAGAGGTTACCACTCCACCAATACTGCACGCACACTGAAGGCAATGTTCATATTGTTTTTTTCGGTTTCCTAAGATGCTTAGAACTCACCATCACTTCCAGCTTTAACCCAAAAATCCACCCCACAACCACAGATCTATGAATCAAAATCAACGAAACCATCTCCTACTTCATCAAGAAAGTAAAACAGATCAAATCAGGAAAGGCCATTTCATATATATTTTCAATCTCCTATCACCAATCCAACCATACCAAACCCTCTTAGCCTATTTACTTTTCAGAAATTCACGGACTAAATCCCTTTCCGACCCACTTTTCGCAGACGACTCCAACCACCCCGTTACACGGTTCTGGTTCCAAAAACACCTCAAATCGGTTTTGCTCCTTTCAGGCATCCCAGCAGAACACTTTTCCAGCCATTCATTCCGCATAGGCGCAGCAACCACAGCTGCTCAAAAAGGCCTCTCCCAGCAGCAGATCCAATCTCTTGGCCGCTGGTCATTGGAAGCCTTCAAGAGTTACATCCGCTCAAACCGCTTCCATATCAAAGAAGCCCAACAAAACCTCATCAGTTAATTACTTTGCCAACTCCCTTCCCACCCAACCCTACAGACCACCACTCCCGCAGGAGCCTCGCTCCCCATTCTACCTCGCTTCTCTGCCACAGCAACACTTTTCTGTTCCAGCCGGAGCTCAGATCTCCGTCCCACCCACCTTTCAGATCACAGTTTGAAAGCAAGTTATCATCATCAACACCACAGCAGCACCACCTCTTCCTCTAACAAGATACCTCTCTCGACGCAACTAGCTCTCCAGTCAGTTAGGAGCAAGTCAACCAAGTTCTTCTACTACAGCTACTCTACTCCACTCCCGCAGAGGTTCCGCCACCCCGTCCAAACTTGTTTCCACTTCCGCAGCAGCGTCATCTACTACGCTCCCACGGGAGCTCCGTTACTCCATCCAAACTTATCCACTGCCGCAGCAGTGTATTCTACTCCGCTCCCGCAGGAGCTCCATTACTCCGTCCAAACTCATCCACTGCCGCAGCAGTGTCATCTACTCCGCTCCCGCAGGAGCTCCGTTACTCCGTCCAAACTCATCCACTGCCGCAGCAGTGTCATCTACTCCGCTCCCGCAGGAGCTCCGTTACTCCGTCCAAACTTGTCCACTGCCGCAGCAGTGTCATCTTCTCCGCTCCCGCAGGAGCTCAGTTCTATGTCCAAATAGTTTGGATATTTAAAAGCAAATTTAAAAGCAAGTTTGGTCCACTGCCGCAGCAGTGTCATCTACTGCGCTCCCGCAGGAGCTTCGTTACTCCGTCCAAACTTGCTCTACTGCCGCAGCAGTGTCATCTACTCCGCTCCCGCAGGAGCTTCGTTACTTCGTCCAAACTTGCTCCACTGCCGCAGCAGTGTCTACAACTCCGCTCCCGCAGGAGCCTAATTCTATGTCCAAAATTGTTTGGGATATCTAAAAGCAAGTTGGGAAAGCAAGTCTGGTCCACTGCCGCAGCAGTGTCATCTACTCCGCTCCCGCAGGAGCTGTGGTACTCCGTCCAAACTCATCCACTGCCGCAGCAGTGTCATCTACTCCGCTCCCGCAGGAGCTCCGTTACTCCATCCAAACTTGTCCACTGCCGCAGCAGTGTCATCTACTCCGCTCCCGCAGGAGCTCAGTTCAATGTCCAAATAGTTTGAATATTTTTGAAAGCAAGTTTGGTCCACTGCCGCAGCAGTGTCATCTACTCCGCTCCCGCAGGAGCCCTGTCACTCCATCCAAATGTGTCCACTGCCGCAGCAGTGTCATATACTCCGCTCCCGCAGGAGCTCAGTTCTACGTCCAAATAGTTTGGATATTTAAAAAAGTACATCACATATGACCATCCCCAGTCTACCACCTTAGAGGCCCACCCATCTGACGTCATGACAATCAACTCCCGTCCGATGTCACAAGGAGACTTCCAGCGACTTACCCCTTCCCACTTCCGGTACCTTAAGCTCTGCACCCTGGAAGTTTTGGGGGGGTCATCAACATCATGGCGGCTGTCCTGCATTTAATTTGCAGCTTTTGGGGGGAGTACTCTGGGTTCGGGCCGAATACCGAGCCCGGAGCCCTCTCCTCGGACAGCACGCCAAATATGCATACCATTTATTCCATCTGACTTATTTGTAAGTGTGAACTCGTGAATACTCCCTGAAGACTACAGTGAATTTCTCAGGGACAGTCAGAGAATGCAAGAGAGCACAAGAGAAAAGGTCGAGGAAAATATTGCACGAGCACAAAAAAACAACAACAGAGGCATTTGCAAAAAGAGTTCAGAAAAAGTACAGAAATGTGGAGTTTAAAGAGGGAGATGAAGTACTCTTACTGAACATGAGAAAGAGAAGCAGGAAAGGAGGGAGAATGGAAGCAGACTACACTGGAACCTACACAGTTAAGGAGATTTCAGGAAAGACAGCAACTTTACAAACACCACAGGGTGTCTGTCTTAAAACAAAATATAACATCAGTCACCTGAAACCTTATAAAAAAAAGTAGTGCCAGCTCTCAGGTCCAAGCTCAAGCCAGCTCTCAGGTTCCAGCTCAACCCAGCTCTCAGGTCCCAGCTCAAGCCAGCTCTCAGGTCCCAGCTCAAGCCAGCTCTCAGGTCCCAGCTCAAGCCAGCTCTCAGGTCCCAGCGCCAACCAGGTCTAAGGTCCCAGCGCCAAACAGGTCTAAGGTCCCAGCTCAAGCCAGGTCTAAGGTCCCAGCTCAAGCCAGGCCTAAGGTCCCAGCTCAAGCCAGCTCTCAGGTCCCAGCCCCAACCAGCCCTCAGGTTCCAGCTCAAGCCAGCTCTCAGGTCACAGCTCAAGCCAGCTCTCAGGTCACAGCTCAAGCCAGCTCTCAGGTCACAGTTCAAGCCAGCTCTCAGGTCACAGCTCAAGCCAGCTCTCAGGTTCCAGCTCAAGCCAGCTCTCAGGTCACAGCTCAAGCCAGCTCTCAGGTCACAGCTCAAGCCAGCTCTCAGGTCACAGTTCAAGCCAGCTCTCAGGTCACAGCTCAAGCCAGCTCTCAGGTCACAGCTCAAGCCAGCTCTCAGGTCACAGCTCAAGCCAGCTCTCAGGTCACAGCTCAAGCCAGCTCTCAGGTTCCAGCTCAAGCCAGCTCTCAGGTCACAGCTCAAGCCAGCTCTCAGGTCACAGCTCAAGCCAGCTCTCAGGTCCCAGCTCATACCAGTTCTCTGGTACCTGTTTGGAGTAGTGCTCAAGAACAAGGTGCAATAGAAACTCATAAGTTAGTTCCGACCTGTTGGTCGTTGGTTTAGACCGGTTGGTCATCAAGTTGCATGTTTCTCCCATGACCCGTTCCTGGTCATGGTTGCATGTGTTCTTTGTTGAAAATGTAAATGGTATAGGTTTTCATCTAAATATTAACAAGACTAATTTGAAATGTTCTGTTGCAGTCCAAAAACTTTGGTCTTCTAAAGATACAGGACAAGTGGAAGCGGTCGTGGGACCATACATAATTTATGATACCTCTTTTAGAACACTATCGGGGACATGGCTGGGCTTTCAGATGAGGTGAACGTACATCCATGTGATACAAGTTTTAATGTTTCAGTGCTGTATCAAATTAAATTACTAACATATTTTTTGTTTACACAGATCATTGATGCAGACCTGCACTGCATTATGAAATTAGCCAAGGTAATACATGAATTTCACTCCTTATCTGTGTTTTCATTCTGTTGTTAGAAATACTGGATTTTAACAGACCAATACTGTTACAGATACCTGTGCATCGGTTGGACGCTGTACTTAGGTTCTCTGTCTTTCATCGTGGCCATTTCAGAGTTGTTCAAGGTATGGTTTTTATTACAGACTATGTAAACTTATACACATGCATGTTGGAACTTGAATTTTAAGTGCTCTCTTCTATTTTTAGATGAAGTTACCCACAGCCTACAACTTGGATTTGTCCTGTAAATGTTGGAGGTCACTGGATTTTAGTGGTACTTTTCTTGATTCTGTATTTACCACACACTTTATTGGTAGTTTTTGGTGTGTCTATAAAATCTTTATGTATTGTTTTAGGATTAACTAATGCATTTGTTTAAATTTCAACCTGATTGTCAAAATGGATGAAAAATCCCTCCTTGTGATAGACCCCCTCGGTAATGAAAATATGTACCAGAGAAAAATTATTCGGAATTGGAGGTCATGTAAAACGAGCCTTTCTTACTGTGTTTGTAGACTTATGTATTTGAATATGTTTCTGAACTAATGACTTTTACAATAACATACATTTTTGGAAGACAAGAAATGTCAGTGAAGGCCCGTGGACGATCCAAATGAATGATTGTGAATGATTCACTGGAGCTAAAGTGGCTGGAAAAGATGGCTGCCGAGGGCAGGTGTGGGTTGTTGGGCTCCACGCATACCCTCTGTACTTTACAACTTTTCTTGTTGTTATTGTGTGCTTGGACTTTCAATTTAAGGGTAATGTGGCCAACTTAACCGACTTAACCGGTTGTGAACAAACCAAGTTGCATATGTTTGGACACGGACATTGCACACTGTATTTTATCTGGACATCAAGAGGCCTGAGCGACAGAAATAATACCAGCAGATTAACTTCACGGCAGCGCAGATTGTATACGTCGAAAGTTATACTGGTGCTCATTCTTTTGGCTGAGGATATACACCTTAATCCTGGTCCGACTACGTTTGAGCAAATAGCTAGTACTGACCTGCAGGATGGGCTGAGTACAGCGGCATCATCGACTGCACCAGATTCCCATGGAGCGGAGTTGCGGGAGCTGTTGGCTCAGAGCCAGGAACCACTGGATCAGCGGCAAGCCGAAAAACAGAGTTCACCTAGTCCTAGCTGCCAGTGTACAACCGACCGCAACAAGTCCGGTGAGTTACCCCGTCTGATAGATCCATATTCGGGGATTGAACCGGGAATTGCTGCTAATCGCGAGGCTGTGGTGGCGTGGAATAATAGCGTGGACTTTTACTTTCGGTTGGGAGACAGAGCTATGGCTAATGTGAGTCGCGCTACTTCGTGTGGAGGTCCAGATGAGATGCCATTAATGCACTTGAATGGCTCTGGCTGTAGTGCTGTTCAAAAACAAAAGCAATATCTACTTTTCCAAACTGTGAATCACGCTAGAGTACTCTGGGACGCTAAGTGTAAACCAAAAGGAATATTAGGCGGACATTTAAAGGGCACCTATTATGGAATTTTGAAATTTACCTTTCATGTAGTGTGTACATAGATCTAAGTGAACAAAAACATCCTGCAAAGTTTGAAATATTAAAGTGCACCGTATATAAAGTTATTATCTTTCAAAAGTTCCCATTTGACTGCCATAGTAGGAAAAAAATATACTATGGAAGTCAATGGGAACCAAAAACTGTCTGGTTACTGACATTTCTTCTAAATATCTTCCTTTGTGTTCAGCAGAGGAAAGAAATTCATACAGGTTTGAAACAACATAAGGGTGAGTATATGATGATAGAATTTTCATTTTAAAAATGAACTAATCCTTTAAGTAGTGCACACACACACACACACAATTAACACATCCCATACCTGCCAACATGTACGCATTTATTGTACTCGGCACGCATTTTGACCCATAAGTACGCTTGTACGATTGGCTGCTCTCTGGGTACGCATTTTGTTGCTTCTCGCATTTCGCCGATTTCAGTTTCTATGCAATCTATGATGCTGATTCTGCCGCTGAGCCACAGTGTTTAAGTGGAGTGAAAAGCTTTCGGCCATCAGAGCGCTGCATGTTAACCCGCTGCCCACCTACCCCCTCTTGTTTACATGCTTCGCGATCAGCGCTCAATTCAGTGCCTCAAGCAAGCCAAACTAGCCGGATAAGATACCTAGCCAATAACGCACCTAAAAGCTGTCGCAAAGAACCGGCAAAAGTAATGATTACAAATAATGTCAAATATAGAAAGGAGACATTTTAATTGTTTATTAATAAACAAGTGTTTCCTGTATCAGTGTCGTGTCGGCTGAAAAGATGAAGTTGAAGATGCTGTCTCGCGATCTTCGCAGTAGTGAAGGCGCCAGAGAGAAATGCACATTTTATACGGATTACATAAGCAGAGAGCAGTCTGTTTTCTTTCGTTTTGAATTGTTCTGTTTAAAAGTAGCAGCTAGACAGGTATGCGAGTCAAGTAGACGCTGAGTTTCGGTTGCTTTATGAGGCGAGCTCTAAAGTTAGTTGACGCCGGCGCCTCCGTGTCGTGATTATCTCTTGTTTTCTTGTTTACTTCTTATTTATTCAATCCAGACAATTGCTTGATGAAACATGGATTAAAAGTAAAATAAAATGTATACAAAACGAAATTCACTTTAAAGAAAGGCTTTGTGCTTTCTGTTTGTGCAGTTAGTGCCGCTTTCAGAGCGGGTCATGTCCGTACGGAGAACTGTCACGAAAAATGAATATTTTATGTTTTGTGGAGAACCAACCCTTCTTCCTCCAGTGGGTTAGTATTACTTTTGGTTTGCGCAGTGTAATTCAGAAGGCTAAGTGTAACCTGGTCTGACTCTCATCTTTAACATACTTAGGCCTATAGTATTAGCTCACTCCGCCTCCTATTGGTTAGACTAACAAAAATATTGGACAGGATATAAGACAACATTTGTTTCAATACATGTACTGCCATTCATCCACTCCATTCCTCTACACAGTAATACAAATTTTTTGTAATCTAGTAGGTACTAGTGATGAGCCAAACAATGTATTTGAATGTAAATTGCATGTATCCTTTGAATGAATTAGTACTCATAAAATGTCTTCAAGGTTGGCAGGTCTGACATCCTACAGCTGATTTACTGACAATTTTTAATTTTTACAATCAGTTTTTAGTGTTTAATTTAAATGGTGCACACACACACACACACACGTTACAACACTCGCATACGCACACAATATCCTTATCATTTTATCAGTTCACGGTTGCCCATTAATTGGTTACTTTCAATTATTAAAACGTTTTAAACAAATGCAAATTGTTTACCCTCCTTCTTGTTCTTCAGAAATATATGATCAAGTTGTTTTATAACGTTTCACATGGTTCAGGCTTAATTCACGTGCCATAAATCATGACTAACCATCAGGTGGTGGTCTAGCTTATTAGGCATTAGGCAAATTAACTTAAGTTATAACAAAAAGAAAAATGTACTCACCTTTCTTATAGATTTCAATAATATCCTCTTCTTTTAAAATAAATAAACAGCTCACAAATTATAATTTTAAACGTCAAATTTTGCAATTGAAATCTGAAATGCGCTCTGTACTGAACGTCCGGGTTACGTATGGAACCCTAGTTCCCCGAAGGAACGGACGCTGCGTGGAATCGCAGTGGGAACGCCCCCAGCGTAGCGCGTCTGAAGCATGAATGAAATCAGTCAATGGAGAGATAGAGCGTCACAGCGAGTGACGTCATCGAAGCTATAAATATCCCCTGAATACACAAGCGCCCAGCTTAAAGTCACTGAAGCAAGCGATCCAGGGGATGCATGGAAGTATGGCAGGACACGCAGCGTCCGTTCCTTCGGGGAACTAGGGTTACATACGTAAACCCGGACGTTCCCCTTCAGGAACTCCCCGCTGCGTGGAATTGCAGTGGGAACGCAATACCCACGTCCCCATACGACCAAAACCCCGTAGTGTGTGCATTAGGGAGCACAGACTGACAAGAGGAACCTGAGCCCCGGGAGTGGAGCCGAAGTCAAGGCTATAAAACCTGACGAAAGTATGCGGTGAGGACCAGCCTGCCGCATCACAAACGTCCTGAAGAGCAACTCCAGAAAGAAGAGCCTTAGAGGCAGCCATACTCCTAGTGGAGTGGGCCCGAACAACCAAAGGGGAAGGCTGACCGGCGGACTCGTAAGCAAGTGTGATAGCCTTGACCACCCACTTGCTCATTATCTGCTTAGAAGCGGGGCCCCCCTGTTGGGAGACCCAAAGCAAACAAACAGCTGTTCAGACTTCCTCCACAGGGCAGCTCTGTGGGCATAAGCGTCTAGGGCCCTAACTGGGCACAGCAGCTTAAGCTTCTCATGGTCTGACGTCAAGAAATGGAGGAGGACAAAAGGCCTGCAGTATGACTGGTCTAACCAGTAGTTGTTGGAACTTTGGGAACATAGCCTGGCCTAGGGTAGAGGAACACCTTAGCCATACCAGGCGAGAATTCCAGGCACGAGGGAGCCACTGACAATGCCTGAATATCTCCTATCCTTTTGAGAGATAGCAAGCAGAGAAAATAGTTTTAAAGTGAGGAACTTTTCAGAAACTTATTCAAGGGGCTCGAAGGGAGCCAGGGAAAGGCCTTCTAGAACAACGGCGAAGTCCCAAGGTGGTACCCTCGTGCGTATTGCCGGCATCAGCCTCAAGGTGCCACGGAGGAAACGAGATACAAGTGGGTGTCTCCCGAGAGAGCCTCCACTCGAAGGGGCGTGGTAAGCAGCTAGGGCTGCCACGTACACCTTCAGTGTGGAGTGGGATAACCCTGTAGAGAGACGGTCCTGCAGGAACTCCAGCACTGTACCGACCGGGCAGTTAACTGGGTCCTGCTGGCGCTCACTACACCAGGAGGTGAAAGTTTTTACGGAGTGATAACCGCAGCAACCTGAGACGCGCTCTGAACGAACTCTCTGCTCCTCACCACGGTGCGTCTCAGGTGCTGCGGTTATCACTCCGCCCAAGTAGCAGTGCTTCGCCTTCAGAGAAATATAGTTCCCAGTATTTATACGGTTAAAATATGTCGGTGTCTCATGTGACTTTGTTTTTTGTACACTCTGTGACTATACAAATCACAACATGTAAAATAGGAAAATGTTTGCGTTATTTTGTCATTTATTTGGATTAGTATGCTAGCTGCAACCATTTACATCCAGTCTTTGTGCTAAGCTAGGCTAGCGGTGGGTGCGTCAAACAGACTTATAGCACATACGGAGATGAAAAAGGTATGTATGGACTTATCTAACTCTGGGGGATAAGTTGAATAGGCTAAAGTCCCAAAAAGTCGGAGTGTTCCTTTAATATGATGTGAGTTTGGTCTTTTAATATCACTGTCTTATTACAGTAAGCCACGGTATGCGTTTTCTTCTAATGGTTTTCTATGGGAGGAAAATGCTTAACGTGTATATTAAACACGTTGCGTTTATATTCTGGGCTCATCTGATTTTTTGTACATAGTATGGTTTATTAATATGATGTGTACTGAGTTTGGTCTTGTAATATTACTGTTTTAGTACAGTAAGCCTCGTTAAGCGTTTCTTACAATGGTTTTCTATGGGAGGAAAATGCTTAACGTGTAATTAAACTCGATATGTTCATATTCTGGCCTCATCTGATTTTTTTATACATAGTATGGTTTATTAATATGATGTGTACCGAGTTTGGTCTTGTAATATCACTGTCGTATTACAGTAAGCCTCGTAAAGCGTTTTCTTACAATGGTTTTCTATGGGGAGGAAATGCTTAACGTGTAATTAAACACAATACGTTCATATTCTGGCCTCATCTGATTTTTTATACATAGTATGGTTTATTATTATGTGTACTGAGTTTGGTCTTTTAATATCACTGTCTTATTACAGTAAGCCACGTTAAGCGTTTTCTTCTAATGGTTTTCAATGGGAGGAAAATGCTTAACGTGCAATTAAACGCGTTGTGTTCATATTCTGGGTCTCATCTGATTTTTTATAAATAGTATGGTTTATTAATATGATGTGTACTGAGTTTGGTCATTAATATTACTGTTTTAGTACAGTAGCCACGCCTTTTCTTATAATGGTTTTCTATGGGAGGAAATGCTTAACGTGTAATTAAACACGATGCGTTCATATTCTGGGCTCATCTGGGTTTTTTATACATAGTATGGTTTATTAATATGATATGTACTGAGTTTGGTCATTTAATATAACTGTTTTAGTACAGTAAGCCACGTTAAGCGTTTTTCTTACAATGGTTTTCTATGGAAGGTAAATGCTTAACGTGTAATTAAACACGTTGCGTTTATATTCTGGGCTCATCTGATTTTTTATACATAGAATGGTTTTATTAATAGGATGTGTACTGAGTTTGGTCTTATAATATCACTGTCTTATTACAGTAAGCCACGTTAAGCGTTTTCTTATAATGGTTTTCTATGGGAGGAAAATGCTTAACGTGTAGTTAAACGCGATGCGTTCGTATTCTTGGGCTCATCTGATTTTTTATTCATAGTATGGTTTATTAATATGATTTGTACTGTGTTTGGTCTTTAATATCACTGTCTTAATACAGTAAGCCACGTTACGCGTTTTCTTATAATGGCTTTCTATGGGAGGAAATGCTTAACGTGCAATTAAACGCGTTGTGTTCATATTCTGGGCTCATCTGATTTTTTATAAATAGTATGGTTTATTAATATGATGTGTACTGAGTTAGGTCTTTTAATATCACTGTCTTAACGCGTAACGTGGCTTACTGTATTTTCTTATAATGGTCCTATGGGAGGAAAATGCTTAACGTGTAATTAAACGAGATAAGTTCATATTCTGGGCTCATCTGATTTTTATACATAGTATTGTTTATTAATATGATGTGTACTGAGTTTGGTCATTTAATATTACTGTTTTAGTACAGTAAGCCACGTTAAGCTTTTTCTTACATTGGTTTTCTATGGGAGGAAATGCTTAACGTGGTAATTAAACGCGATGCGTTCGTATTCTGGGCTCATCTGGTTTTTTTATACATAGTATGGTTTATTAATATGATGTGTACTGAGTTTGGTCATTTAATATTACTGTTTTAGTACAGTAAGCCACGTTAAGCTATTTCTTACAATGGTTTTCTATGGGAGGAAAATGCTTAACGTGTAATTAAACGCGATGCGTTCGTATTCTGGCTCATCTGATTTTTATATACATAGTATGGTTTATTAATGTGATGTGTACTGAGTTGGTCTTATAATATCACTGTCTTAATACAGTAAGCCACGTTAAGCTTTTTCTTACAATGGTTTTCTATGGGAGGAAAATGCTTAACGTGTAATTAAACGCGATGCGTTCGTATTCTGGGCTCATCTGATTTTTTTATACATAGTATGGTTTATTAATATGATGTGTACTGAGTTTGGTCATTTATTATTACTGTCTTAATACAGTAAGCCACGTGAAGCGTTTTTCTTATAATGGTTTTCTATGGGAGGAAAATGCTTAACGTGTAATTAAACGCGATGCGTTGTATTCTGGGCTCATCTGATTTTTTTATACATAGTATGGTTTATTAATATGATGTGTACTGAGTTTGGTCATTAATATTACTGTCTTAATACAGTAAGCCACGTTTAGCGTTTTCTTATAATGGTTTTCTATGGGAGGAAAAATGCTTAACGTGTAATTAAACGCGATGCGTTGTAATTCTGGGCTCATCTGATTTTTTATAAATAGTATGGTTTATTAATATGATGTGTACTGATGGTCTTTTAATATCACTGTCTTATTACAGTAAGCCACGTTAAGCGTTTTCTTATAATGGTTTTCTATTGGAGGAAAATGCTTAACGTGTAATTAAACGCGATGCGTTCGTATTCTGGGCTCATCTGATTTTTTATACATAGTATGGTTTATTAATATGATGTGTACTGAGTTTGGTAATTTAATATCACTGTCTTAGTACAGTAAGGCCACGTGAAGCGTTTTTCTTATAAAGGTTTTATGGGAGGGAAATGCTTAACGTGCAATTAAATGCGTTGCGTTTATATTCTGGGCTCATCTGATTTTTTATACATAGTATGGTTTTTATTAGTACGATGTGTACTGAGTTTGGTCTTTTAATATCACTGTCTTATTACAGTAAGACACGTTAAGCGTATTTCTTATAATGGTTTTCTATGGGAGGAAAATGCTTAACGTGTAATTAAACGAGATAAGTTCATATTCTGGGCTTATCTGATTTTTTATACACAGTATGGTTTATTAATATGATGGTGTACTGAGTTTGGTAATTTAATATTACTGTTTTAGTACAGTAAGCCACGTTAAGCGTTTTATCTTATAATGGTTTTTTATGGGAGGAAAATGCTTAACGTGTAATTAAACGAGATAAGTTCATATTCTGGGCTTATCTGATTTTTTATACACAGTATGGTTTATTAATAAGATGTGTACTGAGTTTGGAAATTTAATATTACTGTTTTAGTACAGTAAAGCCACGTTAAGCGTTTCTTATAATGGTTTTTTATGGGAGGAAAAATGCTTAACGTGTAATTAAACGAGATAAGTTCATATTCTGGGCTTATCTGATTTTTTATACACAGTATGGTTTATTAATATGATGTGTACTGAGTTTGGTAATTTAATATTACTTTTTTAGTACAGTAAGCCACGTTAAGCGTTTCTTATAATGGTTTCTATGGGAGGAAAATGCTTAACGTGTAATTAAACGTGTTGTGTTTATATTCTGGGCTCATCTGATTTTTTATACATAGTATGGTTTATTAATATGATGTGTGTACTGAGTTTGGTAATTTAATATTACTGTTTTAGTACAGTAAGCCACGTTAAGCGTTTTCTTATAATGGTTTTCTATGGGAGGAAATACTTAACGTGTAATTAAACGAGATAAGTTCATATTCTGGGCTCATCTGATTTTTTATACATAGTATATGGTTTATTAATATGATGTGTACTGAGTTTGGTCATTTAATATCACTGTCTTATTACAGTAAGCCACGTTAAGCGTTTTCTTATAATGGTTTTTCTATAGGAGGAAAATGCTTAACGTGCAATTAAATGCGTTGTGTTTATATTCTGGGCTCATCTGATTTTTTATACATAGTATGGTTTATTAATATGATTGTGTACTGCAGTTTGGTCTTGTAATATCACTGTCTTAGTACAGTAAGCCACGTTAAGCGTTTTCTTATAATGGTTTTCTATGGGAGGAAAATGCTTAACGTGTAATTAAACGAGATAAGTTCATAATCTGAGCTCATCTGATTTTTTATACAAAGTATGGTTTATTAATATGATGTGTACTGAGTTTGGTAATTTAATATCACTGTCTTATTACAGTAAGCCACGTTAAGCGTTTTCTTATAATGGTTTTCTATGGGAGGAAAATGCTTAACGTGTAATTAAACGCGATGCGTTCTTTCTGGGCTCATCTGATTTTTTATACATAGTATGGTTTATTAATGTGATGTGTACTGAGTTTGGTAATTTAATATTACTGTTTTAGTACAGTAAGCCACGTTAAGCGTTTTCTTATAATGGTTTTCTATGGGAGGAAAATGCTTAACGTGTAATTAAACGAGATAAGTTCATATTCTGGGCTTATCTGATTTTTTATACACAGTATGGTTTATTAATATGATGTGTACTGAGTTTGGTAATTTAATATTACTGTTTTAGTACAGTAAGCCACGTTAAGCGTTTTCTTATAATGGTTTTCTAGGGGAGGAAAATGCTTAACGTGTAATTAAACGCGATGCGTTCTTTTCTGGGCCTCATCTGATTTTTTATACATTGTATGGTTTATTAATGTGATGTGTACTGAGTTTGGTAATTTAATATTACTGTTTTAGTACAGTAAGCCACGCTAAGCGTTTTCTTATAATGGTTTTCTAGGGGAGGAAAATGCTTAACGTGCAATTAAATGCGTTGTGTTCATATTCTGGGCTCATCTGATTTTTTATACATAGTATGGTTTATTAATATGATGTGTACTGAGTTTGGTCTTATAATATCACTGTCTTATTAAAGTAAGCCACATGAAGGCGTTTTCTTCTAATGGGTTTTCTATGGGGAGGAAAATGCTTAAAGTGTAATTAATGCGTTGCGTTTTATTCTGGGCTCATCTGATTTTTATACATAGTATGGTTTATTAATATGATGTGTACTGAGTTTGGTCATTTAATATCACTGTCTTATTACAGTAAACCACGTTAAGCGTTTTCTTATAATGATTTTATATGGGAGGAAAATGCTTAACGTGCAATTAAATGCGTTGCTTTTATATTCTGGGCTCATCTGATTTTTTATAAATAGTATGGTTTATTATATGATGTGTACTGAGTTTGGTCTTATAATATCACTGTCTTATTACAGTAAGCCACGTTACGCGTTTTTCTTACAATGGTTTTCAATGAGAGGAAAATGCTTAACATGTAATTAAACGCAATGCGTTCATATTCTGGGCTCATTTGATTTTTTTATACATAGTATGGTTTATTAATATGATGTGTACTGAGTTTGGTCATTTAATATTACTGTTTTAATACAGTAAGCCACATTAAGTGTTTTCTTACAATGGTTTTCAATGGGAGGGAAAATGCTTAACGTTAATTAACGCGATACGTTCATATTCTGGGCTCATCTGATTTTTTATACATAGTTGGTTATTAATATGATGTGTACTGAGTTTGGTCTTGTAATATTACTGTCTTATTACAGTAAGCCACGTTAAGCGTTTACTTATAATGGTTTTCTGTGGGAGGAAAATGCTTAACGTGCAATTAAATGCGTTGCGTTTATATGCTGGGCTCATCTGATTTTTTATAAATAGTATGGTTTATTAATATGATGTGTACTGAGTTTGGTCTTATAATATCACTGTCTTATTACAGTAAGCCACGTCAAGCGGTTTCTTATAATGGTTTTCTGTGGGAGGAAAATGCTTAACGTGTAATTAAACACGTTGCGTTTATATTCTGGGCTCATCTGATTTTTTATAAATAGTATGGTTTATTAATATGATGTGTACTGAGTTTGGTCTTGTAATATGACTGTCTTATTACAGTAAGCCACGTGAAGCGTTTTCTTACAATGGTTTTCTATGGGAGGAAAATGCTTAAACGTGTAATTAAACACGTTGCGTTTATATTCTGGACTCATCTGATTTTTTATAAATAGTATGGTTTATTAATGTGATGTGTACTGAGTTTGGTAATTTATATTACTGTCCTTATTACAGTAAGCCACGTGAAGCGTTTTCTACAATGGTTTTCTATGGGAGGAAAATGCTTAGCGTGCAATTAAACGCGATGCGTTCATATTCTGGGCTCATCTGATTTTTTTATACATAGTATGGTTTATTAATTTAATGTGTATTGAGTTTGGTCATTTTAATATTACTGTTTTAGTACAGTAAGCCACGTTACGCGTTTTCTTATAATGGCTTTCTATGGGAGGAAAATGCTTAACGTGCAATTAAACGCGGTGTGTTTATATTCTGGGCTCATCTGATTTTTTATAAATAGTATGGTTTATTAATATGATGTGTACTGAGTTTGGTCTTTTAATATCACTGTCTTAATACAGTAAGCCACGTTTTGCGTTTTCTTATAATATGGGAGAAAATGCTTAACGTGTAATTAACGAGATATGTTCATATTCTGGGCTCATCTGATTTTTTTATAAATAGTATGGTTTATTAATATGATGTGTACTGAGTTTGGTAATTTAATATCACTGTCTTATTACAGTAAGCCACGTTAAGCGTTTTCTTATAATGGTGTTCTATCGGAGGAAAATGCTTAAAGTGTAATTAAATGCGATGCGTTCGTATTCTGGGCTCATCTGATTTTTCATACATAGTATGGTTTATTAATACGACGTACTGAGTTTGGTCTTTTAATATCACTGTCTTATTACAGTAAGCCACATTAAACGTTTTGTTATAATGGTTTTCTATGGGAGGAAAATGCTTAATGTGCAATTAAATGCGTTGTGTTTCATATTCTGGGCTCATCTGATTTTTTATGCATAGTATGGTTATTAATATGATTTGTGTGTACTGAGTTTGGTCTTTTAATATCATTGTCTTAGTACATTAAGCCACGTTACGGGTTTTCTTATAATGGTTTTCTATGGGAGGAAAATGCTTAACGTTGTAATTAAACGCGTTACATTCATTTTCTGGGCCTCAATGCAGCATTAGCCAATGACCGATACGGGCTGCCGATTTTCTTGAGCCGATTACTGCTTTTGACACAATGATGATAATAAATGTTTCAAGTCTCAATTTTAAAAAAGGAACATTTATTGAACTTTTAAAAACAATTTTTTTACAAATAGTAAAAACAGTTGAGGTAGTGCTGCCACACTGGATTTGTTTTCGGAATCTGCTCTGCCATTTCTTTAAAAAGAATAAACAAAAACACAGATCAGTGTCACTTCTGCAATCATCTTACAGTCATAGCACCCTAAGTATGTGTGCAATGTGCATCATATGGATGGGTGCACTGCATACGGTTACTGTGCAAGGCAGAGCCATAGAGAGAAAGAGTTGCGACACTCTTTGATGTCGCCGCTATGGCTGTCACATGGTTCATGTAAGCCCCAATAGTTCCAAAACATACGCTGGCTGTCATGTTATTCTATGGGACAGACAGCAGCGATTGCATTATTGAACGGAAAATATAAAATAAAACACACACCCAAGTACTTTTTCAGCTGTTATTGCATTTTGTTAATGTCAGTTTTGCATTTGGAGAGGCAACGATGTACTGTATATTACTTTTTAGGCGGAAAAAAGGAGGGAAAAGCTCAGTGTTCATGTCGCATGGGTAGTAGCACTGGCTTAAGCGGCTCTAACTTAACTTTTCCATATCATTCATCTGATGATGGACGTCTCATGATATTTATTTTAGCACAACTGGGCTGTATTAGGCTATTT
>JARPMJ010009107.1:0-29573 GCA_033366665.1 Phoxinus dragarum | reverse complement strand
TTTCATTTTTGTTGAAACATCAAAATTTTTATTAAATTTATAACAAAATTAATAACAAAAAAGTTATTAATTTAGTTAATTTATATATATATATATAAACCTAAACCGTGATATCATCGTCCAGCTCAGTTCAGTTGTTGGTTTGGAACAATCAGAATATTATCCAGTTCCATCTGGTTGAAGATCGGAGTCACGCCGGTATGGTGACGGGTTTGTTGAGGATCAGTGCCGACGGCTGTGGTGTCGATGAGGCCTTCACAGGGGAGAGTCTAGTTGACACAATCTCTGCTGACACTCCAGGGATGCGCTGTGGTCGTGTCTAGGTGCAGGTCCAGCATCTGGTCTGGATATGGCTCGGATCCAGCTGATTACAGTAAACCTCGTAATAAGCAGAAAGACTAACATTAGTGTAGATGCCATTCTTCTTATTACGATTTAACGGGTACATTGGGTGTTATAGCAAGTATAATGACCCAAAAGCACAAGAAAAGTCAGCTCCAATTTGCTCAAAATCATAAATAAGCCTGTGAGTTTTTAGTATTCTGTTCTGTGGAGCAATGAAACAAAAGTTTTTTAGAACTTTTCCGCCCTATGGATCAGCGGTATGTCTGGTGGAAGAAGAAAGAAGCATATGCTGAAAAGAACACTCTGTCTGCAGTTAATCATGGTGGGGCTCGGTGATGCTCTGGGGCTGCTTTGCATCCTCTGGCACTGGAAACCTGCAGCGTGTGGAGGACAAGATGGATTCATTGAAGCATCAGGAAATCCTAGAAGAAAAATGCTGTCAGTGAGGAAGCTATATTTTAGGCATCATTGGATCTTCCAACAGGACAATGATTCCAAGCATACCTCAAATTCCACCAAGGCTTGGTTGCAAAAGAAGTCCTGGAACTTTCTACAGTGGCCATCACAGTCACCTGACTTGAACCCCATAGAAAATCTCTGGTGGGGTTTAAAGAAGGCGGTTGCCAGCACGCAGACTGAGCTGGAGGCCTCTGCTCATGAGGAATGGCTTAGATTCCTCAGAAACACTGCCAGAAGCTGGTGTCTGGTTATACATCCGTTTGCAGCAGGTCATAACAGCAAAAGGGTGTTGAATAATTTTGAGACTGCAGAATTCATTAAATAAAAGTTGCACTTTCTGTTGAATTTGGGGAAACCACTTGAAACATTTGTTGTGTTGAGCCATTTCAATTACTTGTGTTTGTTATTTGTTCATTGCAAACTGTTCAAAGTCTGTATATTTTGCCAATAAACCTGATTTCCAATGGGGGTTGAATAATTTATATTACAGCTGTGTATATATATATATATATAGATGTATATGTATATATAGATACATATTTTATCCGTTTAATTCCATATCATGTGACCATTAACCAACGTTAGAGATCATTAAATTATTGAAAAATATTTCTGAGGGTGTTCGGAACCCCCTAATTTAGACATTTTTTTATTTATTTTGGGACATATACTTGGTTGAAATTATTTTCTCTCATCAGATTTGGATGTGTGGAGGCCAGTTGCTAATCGTTCCCTGCTCCAGGGTGGGGCATATCTTCCGCAAGCGCCGGCCCTATGGGTCACCTGGAGGTCAGGATACAATGGCCCACAATTCTCTGCGTCTGGGCCCATGTCTGGATGGACGACTATAAGGTGGAGATCAATAGCATAATACTATAATAATAAAATACTCTGTGTGATGGAAATAATGTGTTGTGAGAAACATGAAAGTGGCACCAGTATGTAGGAGATCAGTTTCTTTGATCAGTTTGCCTGAGTTTCCTCGCATTAATAAGTGGTCATTATTCAGAAATAAATGACTGCTGAATGCTGTGATTAACCAGTCAGAATTCAATATATCAGAGAGCCGTGTAATAAAGTTTGATGTACAGATTTTTCTAATTGTAAACCTTCAACAAAAATTATTCAATCTAGAGTGAAATAGTTACTGTTTTCTTGTCAATATTGTAGTTTTATTTTATTTATCAAGGCATTCCAGGGGGCTGTTCCATAAAACAAGATTAGAATACAAGCCAGACTTATTTTGGTTAGTCAGACTTATTGTCGGTTGATTCTGTTTCATAAAGCAAACTTAAAATAGTTCAAACTCAGTTACCCTGGCAACTTATGCTGGGAAACTAGCCTGGTCCAGGGCAGGCTAACTGTCAGGCTAAGCCTCAGTTGTTGCACAGATCCTCTAACACTGACCAATAGGAACAATTACTGACAAGCTCTCATACCATTATTTGACTTTATTAACCACTATAAGTCCAAAAATAAATACACAGTAAAGAAAATCAACTTAAATAAGGCTACAATGATAAATTAGACAATATAGACCTACAAACATATATATGTCGGGGTTTATATATCTTACATGTTTTCTTTTCTTACTGGCTGAATGTTTTGTGATTTAATTAGATAGTTTTAAAAATGTATGAAACACAACATTTAAAATAAATAATTACAAAAGCACAGTATACATTTAAACTGGTAAGATGAATATGAGCTTAGTAATTGCTATATTAACCTAAACTTGATTTACCCCATTACAATAGTCCCTTTACAGTTATTTATATAATAAAAATACACTAAATAGTAGGTTTAAAATTCTAAATAAGGCACATCTAATGTCCAACAACCAATATTTTAGCATTATATTTTATGTACTTTATTATGTCTTTCAATTCAAATACATTTCACAATTATACAAATGGACAGTTCCTTTAAAGACATAATATTTCCCCCCAATAAATCTTATTCTTCCTTCTACTTTTTTTCTACAAGTACAGTTAGACACTTTTACATATGAAAAAAAATGGAAAAAATCAAACATTCACATATTTATATCAAACTCTTATAATGACACATAATTCATAATAAGTTATTAAAGTAATATTATTTAAATATTAAATAAGTAAATAAATAAAATAACAAATAACTAGAATTAAGGGAGGGAAGGTTATTTAGTTATAGGCTAATATGTATTCCTTTATTTTATGGAATATTCTTTGATTTTAGAGTTGCACATATCTTTTCAAAATGTATACTTTTGCTCTTAATTTCATGTTATCCTCTCCATAATGCACTGTATAAACTAAATCAAACCAAACCTTCTTGCTTTCTCCAAAAAAAAAAGATTGCTTTAAAAGCTGTAATTCTCAGCATTCTATAAGTATAAGTCATCTTTTTTAAGTAGCTTAGGTCCTAAACCCAAAACTATATTTTGTATCTTTATTATATTTGGTTTTCTTTTAAAAAAATTATTCCCTGAATTAGGCCTGTTCAAAAGTATAAAATGAGTGTAATGAGATACAAGTTCACTGCAACTGATCCAACATCCTAAAGATAAATTATTATAATTAGAAGATATTTCTGGTGTTATAAAATATCGCATAGCCTATTCATTTTCCAAGCAAAATGTATATTAGTCAGAATTATTGCGCTCCTATTTGGCGCGCAGCAGCGCTCGTTTAAGCAGCCCTGGAGGTCGATCATAGATCAAATCGATCCACCATCAAACTGCATATATTTTGTGCTGTTTTATTGCGTTTGAGACTTGGTGTTAAGAAACGCGTGCACACGCAGTTATCTAGACTAGATAAACCTAGATTAAATTAGTGGGATTGCGTGAATTTGAATTACCTTTTATGAAACCGCTTTAGCTCCAACGTATTTGTTAGGTTTATTCAAGTACAGATTCTGTTTTTTTTTTTTTAAACTTTACATGCTTCCATCCTATCGGAGAAAATCTGATGTTTGATATTTTGAGCCAATCGTAGAACACGCATTGTTTTGTTTTCATTTGTCATGCATCTCCTAGCAACATTTCTGCATGAGTCGTTTAGTGTATGATGCCCTTAACTTTGGTTTTCGCACATGCTCTCTTTTAGAGGATAGAATTTGACCTCTATAAGACAGATGAGAGCAGATATCACATGGCTTTACAAAAAAGTTCAGCATGTCCACCATGACCCTGATTCTTTAAGGTCACTCAATAAATTGATTGTTTTTTGTCGGGTTGGACATTGACAGCTGTGGTGCTGAAAGTTGTTCATCGCTGTTGGCAACCTATAGCACGTGCAGCATGGTTCATTACACTCCTGGTCAAAGAAAATGGGCCAAGCCAAAAATGGGCAAATATGTAGTGAGTTTTTTAAAATGGTCTTAACCATTTTAATCACAAATCACTGGTCAGGAAATACTGTAGATAAGTAATTTCGCACTGAATAGCCTTCAAATGTTAAAGCCGTGTGGGTAAACTTGCAGACAGATTTTTACAGGAAGAAAAGTCAGTCTCCCACTCAATGTTGATGGCTTCAAACAGTTCATGAGTACCGGTAGTTGAAAAATGTTTCCCAGTTCATTTGAGTTTAATGTGAGACCAAATATTCACTATAGGGTTAAATCTGCCTGATGGACTCGTTCTCAAGACACTTCTTGTTTCTCTTTGCAAATTGCAGACTTCTTGAAAAATAACATCTGATCATTCCTCTTTAGATAAAGGCTTTCAATTTGTTGGAAGCAAGCCCTTCTGCAATATTCTCCTGCACTCCAAAGCATTAAATTACTTTTTACAGTGAAGTATCTCACCAATACCAGCAGCTAAAAGGCTCCCCACACAATGACAACCTCCTCCTCCATGCTTCACTGGGTTGGAGACGCATTTATTATTATATTTTTCTGCAGATTTTCGAAGACACCAAGATTTTCTAGAGCATCACCATGCAACTCGTGTTTCACTGTGATTCATCACTCCACACACAACTTCCCATATTCTGACAAAAACTTAATTCTGTCTTTGTTGGTTTTCTAAGATTTTTAAGTAGTACATTTGCTTAAATTTAGCTAATTTCCTGATCAATGATTTGTGGTTAAGAGTATTAAGAGCTTAGTGTTTAACCATTTTTGGCTTGGCCCATTTTTTTTCAGGAGTGTACATGATGGAGATGTGTGAAATTTCTTCATGCTTGTTAGAATTGTACAGCTGCGTCCATTGCGTCGAACTTCATAGTCTCCTCATAATTGGCTCCTCGTCTAAGAGATAATTGACCCAGTTAGAGGAGAATGTGATTACCTGTGTCAGACACATTAAAGCTGCGCTTCAGCCGGTTACTCTCAAGATCCTGCTTAACAGGGTCAGCTACATTCTCAGCAATATTTGTTTAGTCTTTTTGCAAAACATTTTTTTATAATTCTCGCTTCAGTAGTGTGTAAGAGTGTTGAATTATTTTCCAGCTAATGTGGTTTTTTTATTAATGCTGGTCTGATGTCCTTTTCGTAGGTGCTTGATTAAATAACACACATTATGCCTTAACATTTTTCCCTGAATTTGACATATTCATGTGATTGAGAGAGAGACGGCAGTGATTTAGAACAGGATCTCCCAAACTGGGCTTTGTGAGAGAACAGCATGGGGTTTGTGAGTTCATGAAATGACAAACTAATAATTAAATCATAAAAAATGCACAATATAATAAATCATTTAAATTAATAAAAAAAATTTTAGAGTTATTAAAGTGTTATTAAATGACTCGAATATTAAAGGGGACTTATTATGCTACTTTTTTTTTCACCTTTCCTTTAGTGTATAATATAGCTGCTTTGTGCATGTACATTTCCAACACATGCCCCAAACAGTAGACCAATCACACCAGACTAGTGTGGGCTGACCAATCAGAGCAGACTGGGCTTTTCAGAAGATGGGTTTTAAAGAACTAAATTGGAGTGTTCAGACAGGAGGTGAAAATTTAGTTTTTTGAACTGTAAATCATGTAAACCTATTCTAGTAGACCCCTTAACAAAATTATAAATATGTAAATGAGCATAATAGGGGCCATTTAACTTGAAATCTTAGAGGATACTTGATAAATATTCACTTAACATTTCAGTAAATATTTTTCAAGAGGTCAAAGGGGTTCCCTGGCTAAATAGGTTTTGGGGATCCTTGATTTAGAGGTCTAGAGCAGAACTGCACTTTATTAGCAACGGATGTGTGCTTCTGTATTAACAGTCCAATTAGAGGCAAATTGGCTGGGATTTCTCATATTTTCAGCCAAGCTAATTTAGAAATGTTGTTTTGGACACTGACAGCTCATCTGAAGTAAAGAGCTAGAAAAACAAGATACATGTAAAAAAGTTCATTTAACTTTAATACTGTGGCTTAAAACATATTTGTAGTATAACTTGAATGGGGGTTCACCATAGGCTCTTGTATTTATAAGTGATTGTCACTCTTAACTTTGCAGTGTGGATGTGGCCATTGTGATGTTTCCTCTCATGTCATTCTTATTTATTAGCCAGCACCCATATAGCCCTGTAGCCTGGTTGCCCACTGAAGCTAGGCAGGGCTGAGCCTGGTTAGTACCTGGATGGGAGACCTCCTGAGAAAACCAGGTTGCTGCTGGAAGAGGTGTTAGTGAGGCCAGCAGGGGGTGCTCACCCTGTGTCTGTGTGGGTTTTAACGCCCCAGTATAGTGACACTAAAGCACCGTCCTTCAGATGAGACGTTAAACCGAGGTCTTGACTCTCTGTGGTCATTACAAATCCCAGGATGTCCTTTGAAAAAGAGTAGGGGTGTAACCCTGGCATCCTGACCAAATTTGCCCCTTGGCTTCTGTCCATCATGGCCTCCTAATCATCCCCATATACTGATTGGCTTCATCACTGTCTCCTCTCAGCCAATAAGCTGGTGTGTGGTGGGCGTTCTGGCGCAATATGGCTGCCATCGCATCATCCAGGTGATGCTGCACATTGGTGGTGGTTGAGGAGATTCCCTCCATCCATGTGTGAAGCGCTTTGAGTACCCAGAAAAGCGCTATATAAATGTAACGATTTATTATTATTATTATTATTATTGACTGACTTTAAGTGATCTGGCCATAAAACACCTCCAGAATTCGATTTTGAATTTTCATTAATTTACCATAGTTATGTTCTCATTGCATTGGTGTGTCTCAAGTCTTCAACAAATACGTAGGGGTACAATTTTGTCCTTTGCTCTTCACCCTCTCTGAAGTGTGCAGGGGGCTTTAATACTTGCTTGAGTAGGGAATTGACTACAACAGTCAACGTAAACGCACCTTTGCGAGAATGTTTTGCCTTGCATATGCTTATTCAGTTTGATAATAGAATATTTATATTGCAAATGTGTGTGTCCATCAGGAGCAGTACTTTGTCTTGCGCCCTGAGCTGAGGAACCGTGACTATGGGGACATCAGCGAGCGGGTCGCTATTCGCAAGCGACTGCAGTGTCACTCTTTTAAATGGTACCTGGAAAACATCTACCCTGAAATGCAGGTTTCCTCCCCACGCAAGCCCCAGCAGCCTGTCTTCATCAACAAGGGTTTGAAGAGACCCAAAGTCCTGCAGCGGGGTCGGGTAAGACCTCACGTTGACCCTTATGCTTATCTTGTATCAATAAATGACTGCACGAATGTGTCTGTTGGTTTTAAGTTTGACTCTCACAACACAGACTCTATTTTTCTATTGAGTGTCATTTTAATTAAACCAAACCAGTGTTTTAAATATACACTGATGAGCTGAAACATTATGACCACTAAATATTAATAATAATTTCCTAACAAGGTCACATGTCAAGTTCTGAGTAGATTAGATGATTAGTGAACAATCAGTTCTTGTAGTCAATGTGTTGGATTGAAGCAGAAATGGGCAAGAGTAAAGACCTGAGATTTTGGCAATGACCAAGGGGTCGATTTGGTCAAAGCATCTCTGAAAGGGCAAGTGTTGTGGGATCCTCCTGGTCAGCATTGGTGAGAACCTACGGACTGGTCTGAGGAGCGACAAACCACACACTGGCGAGTGTTGGGCGTCCAAGGCTCATTGATGCACAAGGGCAATGAAGGGTAACCCATCTAGTCCGACCGCTAGAAGATTTATTGTGGCACAAGTCACAGAACATTTTAATGTAGGTTAAGAGAGTACTGTGTAACATCTCACTCTGCTGTGTAGCCCATGCCCATGATGACCCTGGTCCACCATCAAAAGCACCTACAATGGCAATGCATCAGAACTGGACATTGGATCAGTGGAAGAAGGTCACCTAGTCCAGTGTACAAGCCGTGTACATGTGCGCATGGGGAAGTGAATGCACCAGGATGCATTGTGGGACGACAGCAGGTGGAGGGAGTGTGATGCTCTGGGCAGTGTTTTGCTGGGAATCTCTGAGTCCGGCTATTCATGTGGACCTCAGTTTGACATGTGCCACCTACCTAAATGTCGTAAACCAGGTACACTCCTTCTTTGCAATATGGTATTCCCTGATGGCACGCACCCTGCCAGACTGCACACATTGTTCAAGAGTGGTTTGAGAAACACAGAAGAGTTCAAGATGTTGCCCTGGCCTGGCCTACAAATCCCTTATCTCAATCTGATGGACCAACAAGTCTGATCCATGGTGGCTCAACCTCGCAACTTACAGGACTTGAAGAATCTGCTGCTAACGTCTTGGTGTCAGATACCACAGAACACCTTCAGGGGTCTTGTAGAGTCCATGCCTCGACGGGTCGGCGCTGTTTTGGCAACACGATGAGGACCGACAACATTTTAGTCAGGTGGTCATAATGTTTTGGCTTATTGGGGTCTGTTTTTAGGTTTGACTCTCACAACATAGATAGACACACTATTTTTCTATTGAGTGGGATTACTATTACCTTCTGTATTGTAAGTAAATAAAGTGCAGAGCCGTATGAGAAATGAACAGACGGCTCTCTGTATGAACAGCAGAGGGCAGTAGAGCAGCTCTTGAACAGCACAGGGTCGGACGACTCCACTGATGTTTTTATTAGTTTTGCACTGCATTAGTTTAATGTGAGAGAATATTTAGAATATCATCAGATTTTTTTCTTCTTCTAAGCCTATAAGGTTTGTTAGTTATCACCATGAACTGTTTTAATGTACTTCTTTAAAAATAAATATTTTTTTCTGTTCTCTGTCAGCTGCGTAATCTGCTGGCTAACAAGTGTCTGGTGGCACAGGGACGTCCCAGTCAGAAGGGGGGCGCTGTGGTGGTGAGAGACTGTGACCCACAGGACCCTGAGCAGGTCAGGTCATCAAACTGCTGTCATTCTGTGATCATTATAAACAGCTATGAAGTGAATTTTGCAGATAATTATTGTTATTAATTATTTTTAGCTCTGGTGAACACTTGGGCTGCTCATGTATGTCCTATATCAGTATTCATTGTTGACTCATACTGAACAAACTACTGTAGAGTTTATTTTTTTTAAATGCTGTTCTTTCGTCCTTTCCTTTTTTTTTCTTTTTTTTTCATGTCTAAAAAATTGTTAAACAGTGTAACTGTTTTCTACATTGATGATAATAAATGTTTCTTAAGAAATTATTTTAATATGATTTGATGCGCAAGGATCATGTGGCACTATACTGGAGTAATGGCTGCTGAAATTTCAGCTTTGCCATCACAGGAATAAATTACAGAAAATATATTTATATAATAATATATTATATATATATATATATATATATATATATATATATATATTTATATATTAAAATGTAATAATATTTCATAAATTGTTACAAATGATTTTTAATTTAATAAATGCAGTCGTGGTGAGCATAAGAGGCTTTTTTTTAACCGACCCCACACTTTTATTGGTTGTGTAAATGCTGCAATTTCTTTTTTTGGGTTGCTGTAGTTTAAAATGCTGTAGTTTTTTTTAGTTTTTTTATCTTACAAACTGTTTACTGTTGTTGTTTTTTGCCACAGTTAGATTACTGTCTGTCCAACTAACCCAACAAGTCCTGAAAATAAATGGGCTGTCATATCTAAACATATCTGAAGCGCATACTTTTAAGTTTTATTATTGGTGTTGTTTCTGTTGTGTAGATGTTTTGTAATTGTAACCTGTGTGTTGTTGTTTTGCAGGAATGGGCTTATGATGAGGAACATGAGTTGATTCTAGCCGGGCTGCTGTGTTTGGACATGTCTGAGATTCGTTCCTCTGACCCGCCGCGCCTCATGAAGTGTCACGGCTCGGGTGGATCTCAACAGTGGACACTGGGGGTGAGGAATCTTCCCATTACACTCTTCTATCACCTGCATACTAGGGCTGCAACTGCCAGGTTTTTCATAACCAAGTAGTACATAATTTCTTTGATTAATTCGATTTTGAAAAAGTCACATTTTATTTTAAGCATTATGTTGAAATGTGCAAATGCGTTCAAATAATGTGCAGATTAAAGGCTACAAAAAGGTTTTTTTTCTTGTATATGCCTCTCTTTTTATAATGTTTAAACAATGTTGTTGTTGTTTTGTCCTCACAGAAGAATAGCTGGCTGTACCAGGTGTCAGTGGGCCAGTGTTTGGCTGTTGCCGACCCGCCCAGCATCAAAGGATATGTTGCTATGGCGATCTGTGATGATTCCCGGTCCCAGCAGTGGCAGTTGGAGGGTTGAAGGTGCTGGCAGTGTGAGGAACAGCTAGAATAGAGCGCCCCCTCTGGCTGGGGATTGAACTGCACCGTCGCAGTGCCGTCAGATCAGAAATGGACATCAGACCCTCGCTGGTCCAGACTGCTGTAACTGAGTGTTGTGAGGACCACGATTTGAGCTCAACTTTGAGTTTCAGCCTTGGTCTGAAGCTTTCTCGACCCATATTCTTTACTCAGAAACCAACTATTTTTAGAGTATTTTAAAAATTGTGTTTCTTCAAGTATTTGTAAGTTTTAATAATTTTAATTTGCTCTTTGAAATGTAAACGATTTGCACAGAGAAATTCTATTTTCATTTTATTACAGATGTTAGATGTGTTTAATATAAGCATAGTCTTTAATCATCATTTTTAAATATGAATGTAGCATTTCTTAGCATCATATTTGTATTTGTCTTCTTTTTTTTTGTCAAATTAACATAAGCCTGTCGTTTTGATTTCCTTTATATAATTTTATTTGATTTAATGATCACTGGATTTACCTTGACCTTAATAAACTGTAAATTAATTGGGTCGTTCTGTAATGGATTAGTATTTCTTATGATTGCTGGCATTAAAATATGGAGGAGTTCAGTGAAATAGCTTAATGAATAAAATCCATAATTATTGGTAAGCTACTTTACTACACTTAAGACAAGTGGTTTGGAAAATGGGTAGAAGGACAGTATTTTTAATCTCTTAATAATTTTGGACTGACACTTAAAGCTTTAAATGTACTTTTTCACGTGAACAGTCTTTTCATGGATAAAAGTACACATATTTGAAAGTCCGATGTGAATGTAAACTGCACTTCCTGTCATTTTGTACATGTAATTGTAAATACAGTGACATAAGAATTTAACATGGTGTTATTTTGTTTTAAAAGTGCATTCAATAGTTAAAAATGACATTTAAAATGTTTTACGCATTAGGAAATAAAGTGTGTTTTTGTGAAGAGTCATCTGAATGGTGTACACTCACTTAAGACAAAGACAGATCATAATAGTTTTCTATAAAAAAAGTATTTTAATCATGTTGAAATCACATGACCCACTGTCTTTCACTAAACATTAGGGAGCTCTGGCTGTAGCCTTTGTACCAGTGTCGAGGCCAGCGATTTTAAAGTGAGTGGACCTATGCCTACTCTCAAATTACATAATTTTACAATATATCATAAAAATTATTTGACAAGATTAGTTAAATGTGTTTCATTGTCAACCCACAGTTTCATGATCATGAATGCATGATAAAGGCTGCAACCGAAATCCCATACTCTGTTGAGTAGGTTATTCTGATTAAGTAATTACTTCACGACGCTAAAAAGTAGGTTACGTTCTATGTGTGTAGTATGAATGTAATGTACTACATGCGCCATGTTGTCATTATCATGTGACATACCACCGTCAGTTAATCGCATCAGTCCCATTCACAAATCCTCTCCCGTGGCTTCATGGGATAGTAAAGTGTGCATCTAATAAATTATTCATTCAAGAACGTTGTGCAAGTTTACTGCAACAGTGGAGCTGCAAACTTCACGTACTTTTAAAAAATTCCGTTTTAAGTTGATCCCAGACTGTAACAAAAAAAAAAAAAGAAGATTGATCAGGTTGATCCTGTTAGTGCTCGTTGCCACAGTTAAACACGACGGCTTTCTTCTTCCACGAGGGGGTTTGGCGCATGGTTTGGCGTCGTGACGGCTTTGTTTCCAGGGACACACACATCCTGTAGAATTAAACCAATCAAATCACGACTGTAACCCCTGAAGTGTCTGAATCCAAAGATGTTAACTTTCAAGGTCAAGTTGCCAGAAACAGTCAGGAAACGTAGTGTCAGAAAAGATTGAGTGAAGATGTGCCTGACCAGAGAACTCTTGAAGCTTTATATCAGTTCACACCCATTTCTGGCACAAAGACATCAGGGCTAGATGACCGGGAGAAAGTCTTTGTTCTTCATACCCTATTTTGTGCAGTTTTTACACCAAAGTATGGCACAAAATATAGTATAATGCATTTTATAGTAACATATAATTAATTATGAAATGAAAAGACAGATGATGATTTGAAGACATTAAAGAAGTAAAACATATTTACACCTGGATATCAGCATTTGAATACCCTAACATCACTGAAGAATCATAACTATAGGCTAATATAATATAGGGCCATAAATAAAACACTGGAAAATACTATACAGTTGGCACAGTTTGATTGTGATCAATTGAGTCAATGTTTTATTGAAAGCGTCTCTCTCTGGCCAATGGTTCATCAAATACCGTCTCCCTCAGGGGAGCCGAGGTGACAACGGCCTTTGGGGAGAACTCGTTTCACGACTCTTTTGAGCCGGACCAGTGATCAAGTTTGAACAAAGGGAAAGGGGGAAGGTTTTTATGATACCTAGAGCATTTTAATCACGTCCCTTCTTTACATTGCTATTTGTGTTTGAACAAACTCTATGTTCATTTAGGAGTGAACGGTAAGCCAGAAGTAATCTGTTAACCAGTAGATCATCTTCATCTCTATCGCGGTTACCCACGCGTGATGTTGCTGCGTTGTGCCATTCTGATTAAAGCTAAATTAGCCTAGTCACTTTAGACAGACAGCGTTCTATGTATGTCAACAGGCATCTATTGCCAAAGCCTTTTTGCCCGAAATGATTCACTTATATTATATATTTTGTTGCTATGGTACTCTAAATGGTTGCTAGGGCGTGGCTTGATAGCTTCACAATGATCTTGAGAGACTGATTGGTCGTCTGAGTAAAATGAGCCCGCCCTCTTGTCTCTGTGACACTGTGATCCAGAGTTATGTTCAATACAAAATCCCTATGCAATTTACCATATTGGAAAAACGCATGCTATGGTATTCTAACAGTTTAATAGGGTGACAATATCTAAATAAACCTTAAATTAGTAATTTTGTATTGAATTTGTCTTGCTTTTATATAGCATTACAGTTCATAACATTAAAATGTTCTGTTTAACTTCAGAAATCACTGGCACAATTTACCCCAACGTATTCCCCCCAAAGGCACAAGTTACCCCGCACCAGGGGCGAGTTGTGCCACGAGACCACTTTTTTCCCAAAAGCTATATTTCTGAAACAATTTATTTCAGATCCAAAGTTATTGTTCTCAGGGATGCACCACATCCTGAAATATATGTACATCTTTAAGTTGAAGGCATTACTGTCATGGCCTTACTGTAAAGTCACTTTGAGTAGAAACTGGCACAACTCACCCCACTTTCCCCCTATAGTGTCAGGAGAACAGCAAGAACAGCAATGCTAATGCTAGCTAAAGAACTATGCCCCTTTATTTCATTTTATTTTTTCTAGCGAGACTCAGCAGAGGGAGTCCATAATTTAAACCATTAACATTTTTTTAAATAGCTCATTAGGTAAGTCTATTCAGAGAATACTGGTTGTCCCATGTCCCAATATTAATTTGGGCCAAGTGTTCAAGTGGCCTTGAAGACAGCAAGTGGGCGGTAGAACTTGGTATGATTTTGGGATATTTTTCTTACACAAACGCATCGCTTCACTTCAGAAGGCCTTTATTAACCCCCTGGAATCGTGTGGAGCACTTTTATTCATATAGTTGCAATTTCATGGACTTCAAAACAGAAACAGCAATTCACTGCCAATATAAAGATTGGAAGAACCAGGCCATTTTTTAATATTACTCAGATTGTATTCGTCTGAAAGAAGAATGTCATATACGACTTGAGGGTGAGTAAATCATTGGCTAATTTTCATGTTTGGGTGAACTATCCCTTTAAGAAAATGTCAAAATTAACACAAAGGCTTCAAAAACATATTATCCTTGAGTCTGTTGTAAGGAACGTTTAATTTTTCACGATGACAAAATGTTATATTGTGTTGATTTATGTAATTCTTATGACCACTGGTGATGATATATTGAAAGCAGTGTTGTGTAAACGGCCCCTAACATGTGCTCTATTGTAAGGAAAATACCTGCTCAGCATCAAGGCAAGGCAAGGCAAGTTTATTTATATAGCACATTTCATACACAATGGTAATTCAAAGTGCTTTACATAGAAGAAATTAAAATAATCAAAAGAAATAAGAATAATTAAAACAGTTTAGAATAAAAAATAAAATAAAATACAGTGCAAACAGTCGGACGCACAGTGGGCACAGTGCTCATTCAGTAAATGCACAGCTAAACAGATGTGGTTTTGAGTCTGGATTTGAATGTGGCTACTGTAGGAGCACACATCAGTATTGACCGTTCGCAAGACCCGCCCCCCTAGTTACTGTCGCTATGTCCGACAAGCCACGCCCGCTCTCACGCCACACCATGTTCTCACGCAGTGAAAAATACATTGCGGAGCAGAGAGGACACTGACAACGCTCTGACAGACAGGACAGACCAGGTTACTTTTCGGTTACTTTTGATTTTAAACATTTTAAAAAAGTCTCACCTTTCAAATTTGGTCATTTAAAAAAAAAAAATTTAAACAATAAATACAGTTTTGTGCCTCTTTAATGTGTCGTAAGATCGCTGTAGAGCATAACTTTAAATCTGGAGCATAACCGATCATCTCTTCCTTCTAGTTCATTTATAGCATCAAATAAACATGAATGAACATAAGAATGAATGTTGTTTTAACCGCGGAAAGGCGTCACACTCAGTTTTTCAAATTCAAATCCTCCCATGTGTTAATCAACTAACTCTCCTGACTGCTTTGTCGGACAAAATGGCGGATGGCTAAGTATTGGTCAGACCACATGTCAATCAAGTTCCCTGTGAAGGGTCAATTTAGCAAAGATGGAGAGTCAAACCTGCCCACCCCTGTCACCTGTGAAATGTGGTTATGTTACACCTTTAATACAAAAGGTGCTTCCTTTAAACCAAAAGCCCACATCAACCACAACATCTTCAAGATCAAAATCTGCCACCTATAATTGATAATGTTTAGTACATTCATCATCTGTACATCACCTAATTATGAAATATATATTCAGCCTACACTCTTATCTGAGCAAAGACCTCCTTGCTTTGCAGCGTCGCAGTCATGTACATAGAGAGAAAGAGAGAGAGAGAGAGAGAGAGAGAGAGAGAGAGAGAGAGAGAGAGAGAGAGAGAGAGAGAGAGAGAGAGAGAGAGAGATACAAACTCCAATAACACTCCTTGCTTAAATAACAGAAACTAAATATTAACATGTCCTTAGACGGATCACATCTAAAAAGCCAAAACTATTCTTAGGAACTAAGATTATGTAAACAGTCTTCATTACCCTCCACTATAAACATAACGTGCATTACAAACCTTTATTTGTGGAGCAGTCTTCGCACTGAGAAATGCTGAATTCCACTGGATTGCAGTTCCTTCTGTTTGTCCTGATGGCCTTTCTGTTTATGTGCCATAAACATCTGCCATTCCCTGGTGACAGCAAGCACTTTCTACCCTACATGTGGAGCTCCAGTAATGTGTACTTAGTGTCCCCTTTGTTATGAATGGCCTTTTGTGACCGTTCATTGTTAAAAGAGCATCTAGGACACAGCTCCACTCTGGGGTTTAGTATTTTGGCCTGGTGTCTCTTCTTTCCCCGAGAGCTCAACTGTCTCTCTAAAGTCTCAGACAGACTTTCATGTTCCTTCTGCTTCTCGGGGTCTTAAGCTGTCCACATTGACATAAGTGTGATTTTCTTGCCTGTCCCTGACACTTTAGAAAACATCATATAACAGAGTTCAAATTTGATTTGTAATTGTGCAATGCCAGTCTAAAATCTGATTTTGATTCATATAAATAAGATCATTTGAGCTGGGTGGTCGTTGACATCCGCAGTCTGTTTCTTTGGAAAACAACAATTGACATTAACTACTGGGCATGTCCAGATATTTGACATCTAGAAATTCACCATGATGCGTGTTTTTATAATAAAATTATGTTAAATAACTGCTGCAATGTTGCAAACCAAATTCAAATGCAGGTTTTTAGAGCTTAATTTACACATTTTTATTTGAAGTAGCCTACTTTGCACTTTAAAATAAACAATAACACTTTGGAATACTCTCATTGGTGAATAACTACAAGGAAACAAATAACTCAATATTAACATTCTGCAACTGGCTGGATGTACATCATCCCGCTTATTTATTATTGTACATCATCCACATAAGTAAATTAGACACGAAATATTGACTTGAGTTTAAATTTGACAAGGTCTTTAAACGGAAAGCTTCACCAAAGAAAGCAGTTGAAGAAATCCACGATACCTGATGTTCGCCCATAGACAGTATATAAGAGTGTTCGCCGGAGTCAAATGTGACGTCACGATATGGGCGTGGTCGCGAACTGGTTGGCAGAAAGAACCAAAACATGTCGCAGACTCGCAGCAGTCTACCTACCTGTGTTTTGTCAGCATATGCTAATTATTTGTCCGAAGAACCAAAAAAGAGATATAAGGTTAAGCTTTTATATAACCAGGGTTCATGTTCTCTGCCTGATCAATATCAGTGAGAATTGGAGCAAAAGCCCGGACACATGGCCAGATTTGACATTCGGCGACATCTATCTGTATCTCATCGACACGCCATCTATGTTTACCAGAGAGTCGATGAAGGCGTACAAATCTTTAGATGCCTATAAATTAAGTAATAATTACGAATATTACTTGTTGTAACTAAGGATAACTGGTAAATATGTTACAACTAGAGTAAAATACAGGTGTAATTTATCCATGGGCTATATTCAAAATTATCTTACCTCTGATATATAACATTGGTTAACATATACGTAAAATGTATGAATGAAAATACAATAATTTGCCATTAATTTATAAGGGTATGTCAGTGTTATTATACTTCCATTGCTCAGTCACAGCATGCACAAAAAGTTATGTAAACAAACACTTTGACACGTCTTCCGCGGTATTTTGTACAGTTATTCATTCATTAATTAACCCATCAATGCGATAGAACCTACTAGTAACATTTATTTACAAAATTAGTTTTAATTTTTAACGCAAAATGTAGGTAGCAGACGCGATCGTGGTCCGCTGGCTCCCATTGTTTTCCGCTGGGTATAGACGCCTAATTGCAGAAATTCAAAGCTTTCTTTCTTGATTCAGGCTGTTTAGGTACACGATAGAAGCTCTTGGGGTTATTACTCTTATCGAACCTGTTAACACAGCCGATCACAAAGCACGATATAACCATTTTCTTTTGTGTTTGCGCTGCGCTTTAAGCGGTCATTACTTTTCTTCTGCCAACCAGAGCGCGTCGTGACGTCACGGCGAACATCAAACGCAAAACTTCCAAGAAGAAAATTGTTCCTATAGCAAGCATATTGTGCTGACTTCAGTTTCCTGGATGAGCCTGTTATCTATTTTTATCGGTTATCGGGGAATAACCATAGACTGTAAAAAAATAGGGGAATAACAAACCGCTGGATGGTGCGATTGACCAATCAGAATCAAGTATTCCACAGAGCCGTGTAAAAAACTACTATTAACTAACTATTAACTAACAAGAAACTCTGATTAATGAATTAGTAAGTAATAGCACTCAGTTGAATGCGGTAGTTCACCATTAGCTAATCAGTACTTCCCAGAGGACTACTAAGAACTATACAGGTTCATAATTTATGACAGTAATGCACATGTATAAATAATTCTGAATTAGTAATGACTGAAGTGCTACTACATCCTTCTAAAGGAACTATACTAATTATTTGGATCAGTATTCTAAAGTGAAGATCATGGTAACCCACTAGTAATGACTCCTGTCAGAAGCCATTGGATCCCTTTTTGATTAAACCTCAATGAACAATGCACACAGAAAAAGGAATATGATGTAAAATATTTTATTTTGTTTTTGTAAATGTTTCTAAATCTGATTCCACAAACTCCAAAACCCACACGTTGTATATTCAAAAAAAAGAAAAAAAAAGAAAAAGCATTGGATACTACTATACAGGACAAAGAAAAAAGACAAATACTGTTAAATGTCCGAATATTGTACAAGGGGAAAAAAATATCCAAGAAACAAATTTTATTACAGCCAGTCATTGAGAAATTATGTACAATTGATTTATCTGAAAGTTGAAAAAAATACATCATGCCATGTATATTACAAGCTCAGGACTGTTTAAGAATAGCAAAGGTCGCAACGTTAGCTGTGCACATGAAAAAACTTCATTTCAAACAGGACAGCAAAGTGCCACCACCAGGGTTCAATTATTCCATTCATTTCAGTGAGTTTGTGACATCATACCATGATTTTAACTTTTCCATAAATCAAAACCAAAAATAAATCTCATTTTATTCTTTAAATGTAAACAAGAAAGAAGCATACTTTACATTTCATTAAATGTCTACGCATTGAGTTTGGTGAATGTGAAAGGCATTGAACTTCATCTCTAGAGTTCTAAACGTGACTCTATAATGCAGAACGGCTCGTGCTCGACATGGGGAACTATCAAATGCATTACGGGTGACTTCAAATGGAAACTCACAGCACACACTAATCTGATGAGCAGAGTTAAGATGTCACAATCACCTCAGCATGATTGGTGCTCGGTTTGACTGCGGAAATATATAAAAATGGCAAAAAAAAAAAAAAAAAAAAGCATAAGTAAGGAAACAGTTCTTCAAGTGGTCAGATCATTTTAGACAATATTGATTCTACATTCTAAATACAACAAAAATACTCTGATTCTTTCATTTTTACAGATTCTGTACAATTTTATACAATACATATACTCTCAAAATGATATCTTGACATCCTTCTTAAATACTTAGACATTTTTTTTTTCTTTTCTTTTTGTTGAAAACAAACAAAAGGTCACCCCAGACAGCCATGATAAAGTTAAGGTAACATTTGGTCGAGTATTTAAAAATTGTCATTTATAGATGGATATTTACACATCGTACAAAGTAACGTTCTGTCCAATCGGCAGGCTTTCCCAGCAGCTCGACTCTGCGTTTCCACATCTTTTAAAAAATAGCTTCAATCAATAATAAATACAAAAGCTGTCTCTTATTTTACAGAAATCAAAACAAAGGGACAAAATAAACTGACTCATGGAATCAAGTATTTAAACGGTATCTTTCTGTTTTAGTGCAAGTTAATAAGTCCCTTAGCTTTATCCCTAAGGAAGTCTTCTCAGTACATTCCTTGTTCAGTGGTGTCTACATTTCTGTAACTATATGTGTGTATATATTTGTGTATATATATTTCTTTACCCAGAGGACCTGCCTCTTTATATCTAAATAAGGCTGTGGCCAGCACTTTCAAGCCTAAGCCCACCTGAAAATCCTCGCTCGCCATTGTCTCGTCTCTCATGCAGGAAAAAAATACATTTACATTGTCTTTGCAATTCAGAGTTACCAGTGTGCAGCCTGTTTATATTTAAGGTGAAGGTGCTCAATCATAAACTACATCATCTCATCCGCCACTGAACCAACACAGATGTTTGAACTCTCGGAAAACCCCAGTTACAGTTCTGCGGTCGAAATCGTGCCCTAACATTTTCGTTCATCAGAATTGAAGTGATAAAATGTTTTCTGGGCCTAAACAAATAAAAAGGAATGCATATGTTTCGCTGACATCTTTCAATTCATCCATTTCCTGCAGTTAACTGCACCACAGTGACAAGGGATCTTATGCTGATCGTCTTCCAGATCAAACTTGTAGTCGTAACACAACTGGAAAAGAAAAAAAAACATGTGACCAGAATGCTAGACATCGATCTAATTGATTCAAAGGCCGATAGTATGTGTGGAACGAAGGCCTTCAGACTGCTGGGATAAACTAGGTTTACCTCTTCGCCTCTCTGGATCCTGCGGTTGGAAGTGATGATGATTTTGTGATCTCTCTCGAAGGTTACAACCTCAGCAATGCAGTTGGGTGCACAGGAGTGGTTGATATACCTAGTGTATTAAAGGATTGTTAGATCAAGGCAGATAAGGACCGAAACATGCTACGCAAGCTTGATTTTGTGCGATGTTGCTTTCTGATGTGTGTTTGAAAGCAAATCATAGCATAACCCAAGTATGCACGGCATTCTCAGTGTTGGCGCAACACAATCTTCTACAATGGGTTTTCTCTTTCAGGTCAACTACTGTACTGAGCAAGTTAAAGTAGGTTGATATTAAAAGCTACATGAATGCTCTCACAACACACACACGCAAAAGCATGGCGAAGCATTTGTAACTACTTGTGTAGACTATGTTTCTGGCCTTAATATCTAAGCTAACGGTGTTGGCATTTTTAGAAATTCAAGTTAATTTTCCACCTTGCAGGTCCTCCTGTAATAGTCGCATCAATTACATGCTCACTATCAATGCGAAACATGTAGACTCCACGATTCTGCAGAAAAAATAAAGAAAAATATATAAATAAAATTGACAAGAACTTGGAGAGAACAAGTGCTTGTTCAGCATGACTTTTGCTCATTTCAAATTCAATTTGATAATAATGCATACCTGTGCCTCATACATCTTCTCTGTCCTGTTTGCCACCTCGTTGCGAATGATGGTACCAATGTATTCCATAACCATGGTGTATTTTTCAATGTCCCTAGCAGCATACAGCCCTAAACCCTGGATTAAAATAATGCCAAAACTTAAATTATTACAGGTTGGAGTATTTTTTTAAACAATTAAGATCAAGTTTATGTTCCGATTGGAATACTAGCTTACTTCTTTCTATATAATGCATGGTACTAACTTTATACTGCTTAGTGTAATCGGAAAATATTAAGTGAAAAAGTAGGCATGACATCTTTATCATGATGTAATTTAAGTTTTACTTAATATTTTCAAAAATCATTTTAAATAGTACCATGCTATGGCATTGTACTGTGACCTCTTTATGGAGCATATGAGTGGCGGTCCAGTTTATACTGGAAATAAAAATGGTTTGTATTTTTTATTTAGTGTAACTGCCATTTTAACACTAAATTAAGTCTTGCAGTCTAAAAGTAAAAATGGCAAAAATACCCCCTCCCCCCACAGAAAAATAGAAGGTATAGTTAAGTGCATTGCATTATGGGAAACAGCATCTCACAGTTTACTCTATTAAAATATGGCACATTTTGTCAAATGCAAAGTTGTCTGGGTAGTCTATGCCAGGGGTTGGCAACCTATGGCACGGGTGTCAACATTGGCAAGCGGAGGGGATAATCACTGGCCCGTGATAATAGCTAAACAAGTGTTTGTATTTACCGGTAATTGAAAAATTCCCTCGAACTTGCATACAGATCTATATTTTGAGGTAGTCATTCCTTATAGTCACATAAATAATATTAAAGTGTGAGATTGTAACCTGCACTAGTGTGCAGATCCGAAAAAAACGATTTGTGTGTGTGTGTGCCACAGGCTACAGACCCCTGGACTATGCTTACAGAACATTTGCATCCTGTGAACAGCATATATCCAATGTATACTGCAGAAATATTACGAGTAGATGTTAGCATGCTATTCCAAACATTGAGTCATAATTATAATCTTTCTACCTGTATACGTGAACGAGCTAGGTAGACGTTAGACTTCCACTCAGCCTTCATACGACGGTACTGGAAGGACTTGGAATGGACAAATTGCTTGCTGTATGGTGGGACACCCATCTCAGCCGGGTTCCCAGAGCTCGGCAGGGCCTTAGAGCAGCTACTGCTGGTCAGGGTATGAGGCCTGCATGACAAACACAAGCATGTGCTTAATTTAAAAAACAAACAAGCAGGACTGGCTCATATTGGGTCATATTCAGATTTTTTACTGTCAAAATACTGTCTTTTACTACAAATACCGTTTTGTCTAGTCCTATAACGAATCTACAGCAAAAGAAATGAGGATATTTCTGAACAGTCTGATTTCATTGTGAAGAGAGAAAAAGATAGTCATGAAATTATACAAAGACAAAAAATAGACAACATGTGTACCCAAAAACACAGCATAAACAATGTATGATTCACAAACAAATGACTAAATGGTTTTCAAGTCTTTTTGACCGATATATATATAAAAAAAACTGACTCATAACCAGAGTTATCGGATTGGTTTGAATCACTATATCAGTTGGAGCTGTTCTTGACTTCACTGCACTTAGTCTTTCTCTTATCATATTAAAATGGATGCACAATGATTGATAAATCGCCAACATTGACAGTAAACAGTAAACTGAGCTCACGGGCTGAACCTGGACATGAATGGATGTTCAACTCACAGACCACAGGGAAAGCAGGAAATCCAAAACAAACATGGACGAAAAAAGGTTAATTTATACAGAATACCTTAACACAAACCTCTTGACATGTGTGCAAGCTTTAGGTTCAGAGCGGGGCACATCCAGAGGGGTTGATGGCCAAAGGCAACTGCATCAGAGGGTTACGGCCATAGCGGAACGTGTATTGCTCACATGCCTCCACTCCAGGAAGCTACAAAATCCCCAAAGATTAAAGTTACAACACCAGGAACATTTACAAAAAACAAGATAAACTATAATCGTCTCGGGTATGAAATTTTATCACATCAAATAAGACATGTAAACAAAGACATTATTTGCACAATGGCATTTCTTTATGCTTTGGCAATTGCAATAATTTAGAGTCTGCCTAGCCAACGAAAGTTAAATAGTAGACATCCATCCACCAATTTCAGAGATTAATGTCCATGTGCTTGCAGAAATCAAATTTTCAGTGTTTTAAACTGATCCGCCTCTTTCCATACCCACAAACACATCTTAAACATTCCTATCTGTCAAATGCAACATCAGAGCATTCTTTAATTGAGAAGTTCTTAAAAGCAAGATTTGACTTTCACTTACAGATTCCACAATCCTGGTAACAGCAGATACAGTCAGTCCAAATAGGTCCTCTCCCTTCAGGTAGACAGGGAAGAGCTTCAGAGATCCTGCCTCGTTCCTTCTCTCCGCCACAGGCTCCAGAACCTTATCCCACACACCTGCACCACAAGATGAGGAAATTATTATATAATTACCTCCCCCCCACCCCGGTTGACAGCGCTATCAAAACTATTGCTTACCTTTTGGTGAGGATCCAGTAAGAACCAAGTCGTCATAACCCTGCTCCACCACACGGATGATAAACTCAGGGTCACAGTCTTTCTCATCGATGGAACACACATAGTGGCAACGGCGGTTGCCATGACGCATGCTCCAGTAGATCCGGCTGGCCTTGTAGCCCACAGGGAAAATGGCAGACATCGAGTGGAAAGCCTGCATCTGGTGAGGAAGCAGCTGACCAACTGAGTGAAACACCAAGCTGCCCACACGGAAGGTGTGTTCTCGCTCACCCCTCTGGATGATGCTGGCGATCTGCCGCGCCTCATCCCTCTGCACGTAGACCCTACGGAACACGGCAAAGCAGCGAAGTTCATGCTCGGTTTCCTGCCAGCCCACCTCCTATTGAGCCGGTTCCTCTGGGTCTGTGCAGGTGGCACAGCATAGTCTTATCTTTGAAGAATGTGCACTGTGCTTTAATGGCACAAGTAAAATGGTATGCATTAGTGCAACGCAATCGGTGGCAGCCACTCGTTGCACCGATTTGCTGACAGTATGTACAGCGCACCGATAGGCCTCTCCTCAGGGGCCAGTTCTACGTTAATGAGAGCTCCAGCCTGGGTCTCATAGACTTCAGTAGACCACAGGGCACAGTTGAGGTGCACCCATAAATCCAGATCAAGGTTTAGCAGACGGGCAGGGCCGTCAGTGAGCCCGTCCCCTTCTTCGTGGCAGAAGCAGCAGCGGCGCAAGTCTTTGGGCATGGGCTCAGGCCTAAGAGACGTCCCCAGTTTCCTCAGTAGTTCATCAACCTCTTCCTCCCCCTGGCAGGTGGTAGTTACCCTTAGGCACCACAATTTGAACACTCCACTTTCTCCAACGTAAAGCTTTCCAGCGCTTCCCAAATGAACATCGAGGGTCATCCACACCGTTGTGTACCGCTCGTGGCCGAGGCTTAAGCTTCACTGTGACCTTTAGAGTATCAGACTTGCTATCTCCTCGGAGTGTCTCAGAAGTGATGGAGGGGAAGGATATTATCGGAGTTAGGGGTGGAGATTGCTTGGGCTGCAGCTGAGCCAAACAGCGCACGTCAAGATCGGATATATTGTTACTGTATTGATGAAACACCTTAGTGGGATTATGCTTATCCTCAGAGTCAGATGGTGGAAGCAAGTTTGGCTGTGAGAGCAGGAGAAATCAAAGACACACTTAAACACTGAAGTAAAGGAATTTTGAGTTTTGTATTTCTTTGGGCAATAAGGCAACTGTTTGTTCAATCTTCAGAGAAAAGAGCATCAGCAGTTTTAGTTATATTTAAAATACTGATGAGACCGTTTAACGCACTTCATAGTAAATCTTGAATCAAGAGTTTTTTATAGTTTTTTTTTTATAGTTTATTTATAGCCATCATTAAAATAGTCACTCTATCAGTAGGTAACATAACGTGGCTTTCTAAATATAGCAGCAGATCTCACACTGTCAGCTAGTGACTCAAAATTTGTTGTGGTTTATACTTACTTTGCCATCTACCAATTTGTTCTGCATGGAGGCTGAATAGAGAACAAAGCAGTTATGGCTGCAGAAGACAAGGCTTCCCTCAGATCCTCCAGGGCCCCTGTAGAAAGAACATCTGTAAGATCAGGCTCACCAAAGGCAGGAAACAAGGCATGCCATTTTACATCTACTGCTGCAAAGTCATCATTAGATCGAAGTGCCTCACTGGCAAGAGATCAAAGCTTGCATACGTTGCAAACCTATGCTGATGACATAGGAAATTATATTTGCATACTGTTAAAAGAAAAGGGAGGGGGTAAGGGTGGGAGACATCAAAGGTGCCCCATGATTCAAATGACCTGAAATGGGCTTTTTCAAACTGTTTTTGAACTTGGGCATCTTACACCCTTAAACAAAACGTGCCTTGGTACATGTTCCCTTGGGTAATGTCAGTTAACTCAGTGACTGCAGCGGGGGCAGATTTTCACTTCCCATCAGGGGCCGGATTAGCATAATTGAAGCTCTATTCTGTGCCTCCTTGAGGGGCTTTGAGGGGGTTGCACGTTTTCAAGTGCTTTATGGACCTTGGCTTCAGCCCTCTTCAGTGCTGTGTCAGAAGATGTAGTCTAGACCCACACCAACTGGTTGAACAAATAATTTCACAGCCCTTAGGGGGTGATATGAGGTCTAATGACCCAAGGCATTCTGGAGACATTAAAACACATATCCTATAAATGACAGTCATCTGGCAAGGGTAATTTGGCAGGTTTCAATCACATTTGTGTTGAATACCTGTTTATTTATTGGCAGGTCTTTGGTGGACTTTCGAACCCCATTTCCAAGAATCACCACCCTGCAATGGGAGCACCACTGTGGTTTAGGCCCTGGACTGCTCCCACCCATCTGATAGTCTGGCCTGACCACAACTGAACCTGTAATATAAGAAACATATCAATCAAACCTACAAATCACACAGTTGCCAGAGAACTTCTAACAAATTACATGACTAAGCGTTTATGTTTTGACAATTTTTGTTGTCCTTTTAAGTGAGTTGCATGCACTGTTTTACGAATAGTTTGAAATAAATTCAACTTGCAATGAGATAAACAAAGATGTCTAGTTGTTAACCATTACTGTCTGTTAAGACGTTTAAAATGTCATTTAACATAGCTTTTTAAAAAACTTGATCTAAACATCGGAAAAAAAAGTGTTATATGTGTGAAGCACATTCATTTTTTTACAGCTTAATTTTTTATCTAAGCACAAACATGTTTTAAGTACCGGTACATCTGAAAGAAAAAATACTGCAATTTTGTTAGTGATGCATGTAGTCATGAAATCTCTAAGACCCCAAACAGAACACAAGGATTAAGCAAATGAATAGCATTTATAGTTCACTTCTGTCATTAAAACATGAAAATGTATTTGAAATCACAAAAGAGCAAATGTATTTGAAACTTAATAAATTGAGCACTTCAAGCAACTGCGTAAAAAAACAAACAAACAAAAAAAATCTATGTTGGTTTTTGTGCTCTGATTTAATAATTCATATGAACATTATTTTTAAAACGGCCACTACACTTAACAGATAGTACCTCACAATTGGGGGTCTGTCACTATACCATTTGAGAGAAACATTAAGTACTTTAAGTTTCGGCAAAATGCAGTCATGAGATATTGACAAGCAAAATCAATAACTGCATTTGTTTGCACCTAGAAGTCTCATGATGTGGATGAAACGAGTGCTTGTCTTGTTTCACATATACTTACCCTCAATGAATGGTTGGTGTGATAGTGGGGCACCTGGTGGTCTGAGGAGCCTCATACCAGGCTGTTGGTGGAACAGAGCAGTTTGAGGGGGGACCCTAAGTTCACTAAACATGTCTATTGAGCTGCGGTGCTCTTGGCCTGGAGAGCGAATCACCTCATAGTTCCTGGGTATGGACACACAAAGCATGTTCGCCAGTGCTGACACCACTCCTGGTATATTCTGGGAAACAAACGGACACATGGTCAGAGGCGGGATGTAATCATTCTTGCTATAAACAAGTCTTTACTGATATAGAATGGAAAATATAACTGCAGGTACTCACATGTGTTGCCACTGGGTTCAGAGTAAAAGATACAGACACCAGGTCAGTTCTTAAGCATGTAGAGTGCTGTCCAAATTGCGAAGCAAAAAAATTGCTTGGTGGCTCTGTCTTGACTTCCCACTGCCTGGCTTCAGAACCTGTAGGGAAAACAGCAAGGTTTTGTTAGTTGACAGTATATCCAGCTGTGCTCCAAAACCTTATGCTGCCCTGTTGCATACTACTACCTATATAGGCTGCTACCTTTTATGGCGGGCTACACAAATAGTGCTACTCATGTAAAGTACATAGAAGACTTGACTCAAAAACTGATTTTAATAGAATTTTTTAACAGCATGTTGAAATGATGAGACAGCATATTGCTGTGACGGAAACACTGGTGTTACAAGGAATTGAAGAAAACTGAACTAACTTGCTTTGAAAGAGACTTTGGTAAAACTCTAATAAGCACAAACACAAATTGTACACACCAGTATTAAACCATGGTGGTCTATAGAGAGCGCAATAGGACAAAAAAATCGCAGAAGTCCACTTTTACGCTCTATTTCAAACAGTTAAAATGACAATAGGACTCGAGTCCTCAGGTTTTCCAGCAGTGATGATATTCAGTACAACAGCAAGGCATATGAGTGTTGTATTGCTTATCCAATAAGATTTGTGTAATGCATTGTAGGATTTCCTTTTCAGTGAAGCATACATTCAATATTGCTTTATAATTCGACCAAAATTAGGATCCAGTATTAGTTATGTCTACCTTCTGTGGTGGAATGGATGCCTCCCTATTATATAAGCGTCACCTTGCCTCCGGTCTTCACTCACCCCCGCCACATCTCTAAAACAGCTTTCGCATCAACTGTGTGCCCATGTCTTAAAATGTTTTCTCATCTGATGGCTTACTAGTTTTATTTGTCTCTCTCATTATTTATTTTTTTAAATTACCATTAGCATCCAGTATAGGAATGACTGGAGAGACAGCAGGGGATGGTGGCTCCTCTTTAACTCTAGACAGATCTGGATAACGGCTGATCTCCATGCCAACCACACTCTCAGGAGAAGATGATGGGACAAAACTGTCTGGAGTGTCCCTGTCCACACAATGCTCCTGACCCCTATTAAAGACACACAGAACCATTATATACACATTAACATAAAACCAAGACTTTATGGTCAACAATGAGAGTCAGACAGCTGACCTATGGATCTGATGCACTCTGAAAAGTCAATGTTAAAATATATTACGTTATAATGAAAGCTTTTGAAGAACTATTTTTTTTGTAATTTTCATTGCATCAAATCTACGCACGCACGCACGCACGCACGCACGCACGCACGCACGCACGCACGCGCACACACGCACGCACACGCACGCAGTTAAACTAGATATCTTTGGCACAAATATTTATTTAGCTTGGTCCTCAGTGTCAGACATGTACCCGCTTTATAATGAAATTGTTTGCTGGTCATTGAACACATCATTCCTCCTTGTCTAAGTAGGGCAGAATAAACTATGTTATGGGATAGGGTTGTTTTTAATGGCCAAAATATTGGCTACATGAGACTAAAAAAACCCTGTGTAAAAGCCTTAAAAACCTACCGTAGTTCTTCCTGGTTGTTGTGGGGTGGAGTGGGAAGCGAAGCAGGAACATCAACAGTCTTTGGGCCCTGAGTGATGGTGTGTCCCAGCAGGTCATCTTCAGCTTTTGAATGGAGCAGTGAGCTGCTTCTGCCCCAAACTTTTAGAAACTAACGAGATGTAATCACAAACAAATAATGTTAACCAAAGATTATTTTTTGGTTGTATAGCTAATGTATAATTATAAGAAAAATGCCTACACTATTACATCACATATGAAACATTTCATATTTTCTTGTCTATTATGAATTATAATAAGCATTTTACAGGTAAGTTATTAGCCAAGATACGTTTATGTTCATCAACTATTTGAGTTTTCAATGTTGTTTCCCTAATGTGTGTATGAGTTTACATCTTTTTTTTTCTCCAGTAAAAGGATGTGCTAAACCTTTAGAAAAGGTCAAACCGATGTCATCTGATCCGACTAATCGCACGTTTATATTAATGTAAATACTTAAATATATGGGGGGCGGAGTATATAGACTATTCCGCGCTCAAGTCCGCGCATAAAGCTGGGCCACAAAGCACCGTAATGATTATGAATGTGTCTGACTCAGAAAACACTCGTTTATTAATAAACAATTAAAATGCCTCCTTTCTTTTTTTTTTCAGTGTCGGCTGCAAAGATGAAGTTGACTATGCTGACTCGCCATCTCAGCAGTATAGTGGATGTGCCTTTAGAGAGAAATGCAACTTTCATATGGATTACATAATTAGAGAATATTTGTTTTCGATTTTAATTGGTTCATTTAAAAGTAGACATTTCAATCTTACTATAGATATATAATTCGAATGTCTGTGAGGAAAGTAGCATATATACGCGGAAGTTTCGGTTTAATTTTGTGACGCGCTCCAGTTCACAGAGACCGAGGCGGCAGAAAGCTTATCCTGTTTGTTTTTATTTATTTTACAAAAGCATA
>JARPMJ010009106.1:0-29593 GCA_033366665.1 Phoxinus dragarum | reverse complement strand
TAGCTGAATAAAAAGCAGAAACGTTTTGACTGATGAAATGTGAATACAATAAACACACTATTACAACAATATATGGTTTGTGTTTTTGAAGCCATCTTTGGGTATTTTCGTAACGATACAGATTCAACTCGAAAAATTTGAATATCGTGCAAAAGTTCATTTATTTCAGTAATTCAACTTAAAAGGTGAAACTAATATATTATAGACTCATTACATGCAAAGTGAGATATTTCAAGCCTTTATTTGTTATAACAAAATGAATTAATTTTTGCACGATAATCTAATTTTTCGAGTTTCACCTGTAAATTACATGAATAATGCCATTCTACTTGACATAAACCTTTTTACAGTAGAAATGATAAAATATATTTTATGCCTTATTCTTTGGAAAAACAGCCTCAAGTGTTAGTGGCTTTAAAAAGTACATGCCATTACTTTATATATAAATAATTTTAAATATATATAATTAAATATATAAATAATTTAAAAATGTAAATATAGTTTTAAATAATATGAACTCATAAAAGCTGCATGTATAACATATATAAAAGAATGATCAAAATGTTGATCAAAATGGAATAGATTTATTGTATATATTTTACACAATAATCATTCAAAATGGATTCAGTAATGGATGAAATAATGTAATATTGTCGGTAATGTCATAAAAGTAACGGCACTAATAGAAATAACGATGGATTTGAAGAAGAAATGTTACCATTAAAATGCACTTGATAGTGAACTTGACCTTCAGCCACCACGTTCTGCCCACAAATACTCATTAAAAATGGGTGCCATCTGTCTGTCCTCTATAATGAACAAATTTGTTTTACGTCTGGCTATATTCTGATATGTAACACCCACTTTCCACAACCCAATCTATTCCTGATGAATAAAATCAAGTCTTACCCTACATTTACTCATTAAATATCCTGTTTTAACTCATAAATGAGACATAAAATGTCTCCATGTTGACCTTTTAGGTATTCTTCAGTGTTTAAAAGCAAGATTCTGTCAATTTAGAAACCAAATGAGCTAAAAAAAAATAAGATTTGAGAACCAATCATGCATGGACCGTGTTATCCTCCTATTCTCTCTGGGCCCTGTCTGATGATCCCTCATCTTTTTTTATAATGGTGGATATGCATTGATTTTTGTCTCATGCGAAACATCAAAGCTCCCTGTCAAAGTGGGGTTTTTAATTAAACATTGAGCCTCATATCTTAAAAATATAAAGAGTAGCCCAACTGACCGTTCCCACAGAGCGAGCCCATATTCAACCCACGGCTCTGAGTCCTGTGGTTTATTTGATGTGCTCCCATGGATCAGGTGTCCAGGCTGGTGGTTTCACAACTCCTTTTTTTCTGTCTACAGGTGGTACAGTTGCATGCTGGGAAAGAAGTGTAGCCTGGCACCTTTGAAAGATGAGCTGCGGAAACAAGGGGTACGTTTTTCTTAGACCACTTTGTGCTCTAGGCAGTGCAATGCTAAAACAAATTTGGAATAGAATCAATGGATTGATATTAAAGTTAAATGTCTGATAAATGGCCAATATTAAAGTTCCATACTGTTTTGCGTATATTATTTATAAATGGACTGATATTAAAATTAAAATGTCTGATAACTGATAAATGGCCAGTTTTAAAAATTCTATACTATTTTGTGTAAATAAATGAAAAATAAAATAAATAATTAAAAATGTAATACTAGTATAATATTTATAATATTTGCTAAAAATAAAAATGTTACATTTAATAAATTATGTGTAAATTATTGATTATCTTTAAGTGAGTGGAAGATTATGGCAAAGGTAATCTAAATGTAAAAATATGGGAAATGAGGGTGCACAATTAAATATTCAGTCTTATTGACTGATGATAACTTGTATGATACTAATATATTGTGCATCTCAATTTTATTACAATTTTTATCTCAATTTTTATTACAATTCCTCTATGATCTTTATAGATAAATGAGTGGGCGTTTCCCCTAGACTTCAGGTTAATTGATCTTAATGAGTTTCACTAGCGTGGCATATAAACGTACCGCGACAGGGAGAGCTAATGGAGTAGATTTCATTAGTTCATTAGGCATCATTAGCTCGCGCGTCACCCCTCCAGCCCCTCTCGATTACCCCCACCTGTGTCTGTACAGTCAGAATGCTGTGATTTCTGTGAAGGAAAGGCTTTCGTCCTGCTCACAGGTTATTAGTCTGGTGTCAGTCAGTCTGCTCGACTCAGGCCCGATGTGTCGTTTGATTCATCTGAAGGTGTCGGAGTCCTGTCACCCCTCATTAAAGTCATTGTGCTCCTGGCCAACGTCCAGCAGACGGCCCGCTTCCTCCTCTCGCCGCTGTGGCTGTAATTAATATGCTAATGAGGTTCTTTCTCTCATTCTCGCTCACCCTCTCACTTTCCCCTCTCCTTTTTCTCTGCTATTATCTGTTTGTGTATATGCCCTCTGCCTGCAAAGGTCAGACTCAGATGGTGTTTTTTTATTACTGAAGAGCAGTTGGACTTGGTTTCACCCTATAGTTCACCCCTAACACCCACATATCTGTGTTAAAACACACTCCCCACTGTGTGAGTGGCAGGTCTGGGTCTATGATGCTGTATTTAAGACTTCTGGGAGGGTCTGGTGTCGGTCATAGACTCGGCACACACACGCTTCCACATAATCTTTCCCCAAGTAATTTTCCTGTCAGTCCTATATCTTTCTTTTTTGCATTGTGACATTTTGCATCCTTGGCAATCAAGCATATTTAATCCCCTTCCTCCAAATGTCTGCAACCTACTGTAATGTAAAATAAATACTGCATTACCCATAACCGCAATGCAATATTACCAATAAATGTAACAGATAAATGGCCAATTACTGCAATGCGTATATATATGATATATATATGTATTATTTAGGGATGGACTGATTTCCTAAATGAAAATTAAAATAACCAATAAAATAAATATATATAAGTAAATAAAGTAAAATCAATCAATCAATTGAATTACCACCAATAAATTTAGGCATCACAAAAGTATAATGTACTGTATGTTTGTTAAAATGTTTATTAATGTACTGTAAATGTGCTAAAGATTATCTTTAAATGGGAGTTAGATGACAGCAAAGTAAAAATGTAAAAATACAGGAAATGACTAAGAACAATTAAATATCCGATATTGACCGATACCAATAAATTAAAACAGTCTGTAATATTAGCTGATAACTGATATGATACTGATATGTTGGGCATTCCTAATTTTATTTTAATTGTAATCTACATTGTGAAGATAAATTTGATTATTTCACTTTACAGTGATTAGAATACGAAATGTGCTTATTATAATGAAAATGTCACAGTGCACCCCTAAGAATTATCTTTTAGTTTACTTTTTTTGTTTATCTAACATAACCCAGACTTTTCTTGATGGTTTTTGTAAGATTCTCTGCCTATTTTGTGTTTGAATCACCATTGTTGAGATCCTCATCATCTTTTGTTCTTTCACAGGTTCCCAAAGTAACACACACTGAGTTCTGCCAAGGACGAACCATGCGCTGGGCCCTGGCCTGGAGTTTCTACGATGACGTACCTGTGCCTGTAAGCTTTGAGCACTTCCTGCATTAAGTTTAGAATCAGCTAGTCCTCACATAACCCATGCACCCTAGACTATTTGATGTGTTTGGGTGCGGGAAAGCAACACCTGCTGAATATTCACTGTGCTCGGCACTCTTTTTAATAATGCATCTTTAGCCCATTCCATCAGATACAGTTGACCTGCTTCCTGAGGCACGGCGCACGTCCTTCTTAGCAACAGTTGCCCAGACAGGGTGACGGTGCTGTATAGTCACGCACTTTAGAGGGGAAAAAGAGCTATAAAAGGGAAAAAAAGGGTTGAGGGGATGGAGAAGGGGGCGGTGGGATGATTTGTTATGGTCTTTCAGGAGAATTCCCCAAGTCCCAGATGCCCTTTTCCTCACAAGCACTTGAGCAGAAAGATTGGCCTACATATCTGTCTGCGAGCTGCTCCGCTCTCATACAGCAGGGCTGTACAGACATGTCTAGATCTGGATGGCACCCGCATCCTTCTGTGCTTTATTTCCTCTCTCCCATTCGTGCTGTTTTCCACTTCCTGTGCCCATTCTTCCTCTCGGAAGCCAGCTGAGCCCCATTAGCAGTGCGCACAGAAGCTAGATCAATCTCTTTGACAGTGAAATGTATTGCACGAGAGGTAGGGGGTACAGTGAAGAGTCTGACAAAAAAGGTAGGGTTTGAAAAGGACCCTGCGGTGCTGAAAGCGTGCCCGGGATATGGGGCGCGGGGGGGTGGAGGCTGAGGGGTCAAAGGTCAGCTGGCAGCACTGGGGGAAGTGTAAAGCAGGGCAGAATGAGCCCAGTTGTCAGCATCCGTGGATAACCGTTGATCATTGCGGCACTCATCTGCTTGTGTTCAATAATTGAATAATGACCTTTTATATGTCTCACCGCAGAGAAAATCCCAAGGCTCATGAATTTCTTCTTTTTTTTTTTTGTGCACATTTATGAGCGAGGCCCCTTCAGATGCATCAAGAGGCTCGGTGTTGAGAGCGGAAGCTATTTTATGCAGGATCTATTCAACCTACTTAGAGCAAATGTGTCGCCGGATAAATAATGGACAGAGCGGAGGGGGTTATAATTCACGGTGAAGAGGGGATAAAAGCAGTGCATCGCCCTGATTAAGACTGATAGAAATTAATTAAGAGGGAGCGTGTGGATCGATGTGTGTGTTCATCTGTTTCCATCCATTATGTGCTCATCACAAATGGGTAGAGATTGCACTTTTTTGACAATCTATAAAACATCCTGCTCAGTACGTCTGAGGCTAAACACTGAATCATATTTAGATTTAGCGCAGGATGTAGTCATTACAGAATTACTGCTGTCGCAATATTTGTTTATATTCTTGTGGATTTAGGTCTGCTTTTGTTTCAATAGATTTGACTTTTTCTGCGGGATGATTTTGTCATGCTTAGCTGAGTTTGACAACTTAAAGTCAGAAAATGGCGCCCTCGTGTGTTGGAGAAGGATGCTGGCCTGCAAGGGGAACCGAACCGCCTTATAAAATCAGGAGATCTAAAGAAGATCACATGCAAAAATAAGGAAAACCATTTTTTTTTTTTTCCTCCATTCAATATGACCTTACATATAATAATGATAATTTAGAAAATGTCAATTATATTAAATTTATTGAAAGATCAATAAAGAAATATATCACTACTGCAAAGATACTGTAAAATAGAGAGTATTTAAAAAATTCAAAATATTTTGTTTTGTATTTGTAGTCTAATAAAGTATTAATTTAGTAAAGATATATTACTGTTGCAATATCCACCTGCTATAATCCGCGCTATAATGTTTAATTCCCTCTAGAATGAAACATTAATAATGTCAAATTATTGCTTATTTAATACATTAAACATATTAATAAATATTCAATATCTTATGTTGATTATAACTTAGCTACAGTCTTAAAGACTTAGTTCACCCAAAAAGGAAAACAATTATCATCAATTACTCACCCTCATGTCGTTCCAAACCCGTAAGTCTTTCATTCATCTTCGGAGCACAAATGAAGATCTTTTTGATGAAATCTGAGAGATTTCTGTCACTCCATTGACAGCTACGCAACTATCATTTTGACACTTCATAAAGAGATCGTCAAACTAATCCTTATGAATTAAACGGTTTAGTCCAAGTTTTCTGAAGAGACCCGAACGCTTTATATGATGAACAGCTTGAATTTAGGCTTGTATTCATACATAAACATTGATCAGCAAACATAAACAGAAGCTCAACAGAACTTGTTTGAGTTGCGAGAACAAACCTCCAACTGAAGCTCAAACGTGCTGCGTAACACGAGAATGAACCTCATTGGTTCTTGCACATCAAGTGAACATGCTTGATACCAAAACTGATGTGTGAGTTAATGAATGTTTATGTGTGAATACAAGCCTAAATTCAATCTCTTCATCATATAAAACGATCGTGTCTCTTCAGAAAATTTGGACCGAAACCGCTAGATTGATATGGATTAGTTTTACGATCTTTTATGAACTTTTTAAGTGTCAAGTGGTAGTTTTTATTAAAACATCTTCATTTGTGTTTCGAAGATGAATGAAAGTCTTACAGATTTGGGACGACATGAGGGTGAGTAATTAATGACAGGATTTTCTTTATTTCTTTTATCTCAATACATGTTGTACATTTATCTACCTTAAAATGTTTGTTTTCAAACTAGGGTTCAGGGGACCTCATGGGACTTCCTCCTGGTTGTGCCCCCTGACAATGACCCTATATGAAACCATCATTTAACTGTTGTCTGCCGAGACATGGCAAATTTGACAAACGGCAGAACCAGCAACTTCAGCACAGGGAGTTATTCAGAAACCATAACTAGATGACTGTCCCTAAATCGAATCTGCTTAATGTAGTTATCAAATATGAGGAAGATAGTTAAGATGTATGGGCTACTGTGTACTAAATGTGTCGTTTATCCAGACAGGACAGAAGCTATGGGGTGTTAAGTGGAGTAAGATCCTGTGATGGATGCCTTATGTGTGATTTGTCTTGAATTAGCGGTCACAAAAACCACGAAACAATGGATCTGTCTAAAAAGTCACCCACAGGAGGACTAAATTTGTGAGGTGTTTGTTTGGCGAGTTGTAAACTCTGATGGATGACTGCAGTAGTAGATGATGGGTGTGGTGTGGTGTGTTTTTCGGCACAGAGGGGGTCGGCCTATTGGCTTGTGATGAGTCATGTTGTCCGTTTATCTGCTCTAACAACAGATGCTCTGTTAGAGGAGAGAGACATGTGACTAGAGCAATGCTTCGGTTTCTCCTGCTCGTAAATCAGCTTTGATGAGCTGGAAAAGTCCAATATGACTGTCGCCACGTTTAATGCGCCTGTGTGTAGTGGCATGTCTCAGTACAACATGATTCAGTGGTTATATACATCATGAATTACTCCAAGATAACTCATTCTGCACTGAGCCGTTCAGATGCAAATGATTTGTTTCTATGGCAACACGTATAATGCCAAAATGAATCCATGGGTGGCTTTGTTGTTGACACTTATTTACTGCATTCATTCATATATATTTGTTTGCGAAAGAAAAAACGGACATCAGGGAACACTCATATTACAGTGGCATATGAATCAGCAATATATATATATGTACGCCAGTTTGGTTGATTTTTACAGAGAAATCAGCACTTTCATCATATTGTAATCTTTAATTACTAAGAAATTGTTTTACACTAGTCTCAAACTTATATAAAATAGTGTTATTTTAGTATTATTCATATACTGTTATAGTATTTATTCATATATTGGACTAGCTTTAATTTTTATTTTAGTATTTTTTATATACTTTTTGTGATTTGTATAATTATAGTTATACATCTTAGAGTTTTTTCTATTCATCTTTATTTTTTATCTATTTCAGTTCTAATTTTAGTACTTCAACTTAATTTATTTCAAGGTGAGATTTTTGTAATTTCAGGTTTTCATATAACATATTTTATTTCAATTAATGGAGAGGGTTTTTAGTTTTAGTTTTAATTAGCAATAACACAAACAAGTTTGGGTTGATGGGTTGTCATTGTGGGATTGATGGGTTTGTGAAACTGTGTGCGATTCATCTGACAGCAGCAGACAAACACGAGCGCCACAAGGACTCCAGATAGCTACAGTGTTGGTCATTGAACTCAAGGCCAAGGTGAACTTTGTGTTTTGCTGCCCTCTATTGACAACCAGCTATTCTTGAAGTAAAATTGCAAATTTTTTGTGTTGTGTTTCTAAGGCTGCAGACCTCTTACATGGGGTGTAAACACTCTTAGGTTACCTAACAAAACTTTCTTTTTTTAAAGGTTAACTTTTCTTTCTAAATCTCTCTCAGTCGCCCCCGTGTAAGAAGCGTAAGCTGGACAAGGCCCGTAAGCCCCTCATCTTAACCGTACTGAAGGCCACCGTGGCGGAGCTACAGGCGCAGGCGCCCAGCATCGGCTGCACTGACATCAGCCCCACAGAGAGTGTGTGTGCCTGGCTGGAGAACATCCTCACAGACCTGAAGGTGAACAGAGAGACCATTTCAAACATTGCTGTGTTTCCTGTGTTTAAAAATAATAATAATTAACAATTTACATAAAATAATAATCAAATTAAACAATGCTATTATAATTGTAGTTATTATTATTATTGGTAACACTTTACAGTAAGGTTTTATAGTTAACTATGAAAACTTCTACAGTATTTATTAATCTTAGTTCATGTTAATTTCAACATTTACTAATACATTGTTAAAATCAAAAGTTGTAGTTGTTAACATTAATGCACTGTAAAGTAACATAAACAAACAATGAACGACTGCAATTTTATTAATAACTAACATTGACAAAGATTAATAAACAGTGTAACGTTGCTCATTGTTAGTTTGTTTGTTAATACATTAACTAATGTTAATAAATGAGACCTTATTGTAAAGTCTTACCATATTGTTAAATAACTAATATAAAGCAATAATTATTATTAAATCATTAACATAAAATAATAATTATTAGTGTTATTTATCATTAGTGAAATTATTTAGCAGACCCTTTTTTTCAAAATCAACTCGCTGTAGGTTTTCCAGATGGACAGTGGTTGACAGAATTGTTTAACACTGACCTTCCCATCTTCAGATACTTCACAAGCGAGTTCCTTGTGGAGAGGCGGAGCTCAGCCTCTTCCTGACAGCAGTGAAGAACACCTGGGTTCACACACGTCAGAAGAGACGAGAACAGGGACGACATCTACGCGAGCTCCCCAGAGCAGAACCGGCGTCCGCCACGGATACCGCCGCTCCATCTGTTCCAGCACCAGAGGAAACCACAGCAGAGGGCAGCAACGGGAAGGAGACCGGTGCCGACGTCCCAATGGAATCCCCCACCGAACCCAATGAAGTGGCTGTTGGTGGTCCTCAAAACCCAGAGACGGTACAGCACTTTCTCTTCAAGTGCCTGGTGAACGTGAAGGAAGAAGAGAATGATGTGGTGGTGGAGATGCATTGGGTGGAGGGGCAAAATAAAGATCTGATGAACCAGCTCTGCACTTGTTTGAAGAACTCTCTCTTCCGACAGGCGGCCAAAACCACCTAACGCTTCAGACACAGATTCAACACGTAACACAGACCATCATGCTGTGAGCCACTGCTAAAGCAGCAAATGCAACTAAACTCCAAACCCAATGGACTCCAAATGAAACAAAACTCCACTACCAGATGTTCCACTGATCAATGTTGTGATCAGACCTGTTTGAACCAAGTTTTATCACGTTTGTAATAAAAATGTTTTAAATATTTTTGTTGTTAGTGTCTTTGAGATTTTGGTTAAAGGTGCACTCAGTAATTAATTGTATTCATGTTGTTGTTTTTATTTTTAATGGATTTAGATTTAAAATATTTTTTTCAGAAGTACTTTTTCCCTTTTTTGAATTAGAGAAAAAGTCAAAAACACATTGCAGTTGTTCCATAATATGAAAAAATATACATATATATACTGGCAGTGGAAGTCAATGGGGTCTATCAACTGTTTGGTTACCAACATTCTTCAAAATATCATCTTTGTGTTCAGCAGAAGAAAGAAATTCATACAGGTTTGGATCAACTTGAGGGTGAGAAAATGAAGACAGAATTTTCATTTTTGGGTGAACTGTCCCTTTAATGCTTGGCAATTACATAATATAATCTATAATAATATTATCACAATTGTTTAAAGTAGTGAGAGATTTATTCTTCCATATCGTGATGAACATCCTGATGTAGGGCAGGGACTTGGTTCTATCTATCGGTTGTTGATTGAATTTTTAAATGTCTTAAGTCTGTTGTTTTTACCGGAAGGTTAAGTTATGACATTTTGAAGATTAAAAGTAAAAAAAATTATAATTTAATTAATTAAACATATTCACAATTCACTAATGAATTGTTCACCCTGGGATCTATAATATGTATTAGAGTGAGTTTTCATTTCATGCTGATTTTAAAGAAATGTGAATGGATCTACAATTTACATTGCACTATTTTGCATAATTTTCTAATGAACAAAAATCCATCCATCCATCCATCTTCTTCCGCTTATCCGGGGCCGGGTCGCGGGGGCAGCAGTCTAAGCAGAGAAACCCAGACTTCCCTCTCCCTAGACACTTCCTCCAGCTCTTCCGGGGGGACACCGAGGCGTTCCCAGGCCAGCCGGGAGACATAGTCTCTCCAGCGTGTCCTAGGTCTTCCTCGGGGTCTCCTCCCGGTGGGACGTGCCCGGAACACCTTCCCAGGAAGGCGTTCAGGAGGCATCCGGAACAGATGCCCGAGCCACCTCAGCTGACCCCTCTCGATGTGGAGGAGCAGCGACTCTACTCTGAGCTCCTCCCGAGTGACCGAGCTCCTCACCCTATCTCTAAGGGATCGCCCAGCCACTCTGCGGAGAAAGCTCATTTCGGCCGCTTGTATCCGGGATCTTGTTCTTTCGGTCATGACCCAAAGCTCATGACCATAGGTGAGAGTAGGAACGTAGATTGACCGGTAGATCGAGAGCTTCGCCTTGCGGCTCAGCTCTTTCTTCACCACGACAGACCGGTACAACGACCGCATTACTGCAGCAGCTGCACCGATCCGTCTGTCAATCTCCCGTTCCATCCTTCCCTCACTCGTGAACAAGACCCCAAGATACTTGAACTCCTCCACTTGAGGCAGGAACTCTCCACCAACCTGAAGTGAGCAAGCCACCCTTTTCCGACTGAGGACCATGGCCTCGGATTTGGAGGTGCTGATTCTCATCCCAGCCGCTTCACACTCGGCTGCAAACCGTCCCAGTGCATGCTGAAGGTCCTGGTCTGTAGGGGCCAACACGACAACATCATCCGCAAAGAGCAGAGACGAAATCGTGTGGTCCCCGAACCTGACACCCTCCGGCCCCTGGCTGCGCCTAGAAATTCTGTCCATAAATATTATGAACAGAACCGGCGACAAAGGGCAGCCCTGCCGAAGTCCAACATGCACCGGGAACAAGTCTGACTTACTGCCGGCAATGCGAACCAAGCTCCTGCTCCGGTCGTATAGGGACCGGACAGCCCTTAGCAAAGGACCCCGGACCCCATACTCCCGGAGCACCCTCCACAGGCCGCCTCGAGGGACACAGTCGAATGCCTTCTCCAAATCCACAAAGCACATGTGGATTGGTTGGGCAAACTCCCATGAACCCTCCAGCACCCTGTAGAGGGTATAGAGCTGGTCCAGTGTTCCACGGCCGGGACGAAAACCGCACTGTTCCTCCTGAATCCGAGGTTCTACTATCGGCCGTAATCTCCTCTCCAGTACCCTAGCATAGACTTTCCCGGGGAGGCTGAGAAGTGTGATCCCCCTGTAGTTGGAACACACTCTCCGGTCCCCCTTCTTAAAAAGAGGGACCACCACCCCAGTCTGCCATCCCAGAGGTACTGTCCCCGACCGCCACGCGATGCTGCAGAGGCGTGTCAGCCAAGACAGCCCCGCAACATCCAGAGACTTGAGGTACTCAGGGCGGATCTCATCCACCCCCGGTGCCTTGCCACCGAGGAGTTTCTTGACTACCTCGGTGACTTCAGCTTGGGAGATGGACGAGTCAACCTCCGAGCCCTCAGCCTCTGCTTCCTCAATGGAAGACGTGACGGCGGGATTGAGGAGATCCTCGAAGTATTCCTTCCACCGTCCGACGACATCCCCAGTTGAGGTCAACAGCTGCCCACCTCCACTGTAAACAGCGTTGGTGGGGCACTGCTTCCCTCTCCTGAGTTGCCGGACGGTTTGCCAGAATCTCTTCGAGGCCAGCCGATAGTCATTTTCCATGGTCTCTCCGAACTCCTCCCAGGCCCGAGTTTTTGCCTCCACAACCACCCGGGCTGCAGTTCGCTTGGCCTGCCGGTACCCGTCAGCTGCCTCAGGAGTCCCACAAGCCAACCAGGCCCGATAGGACTCCTTCTTCAGCTTGACGGCATCCCTTACTTCCAGTGTCCACCACCGGGTTCGGGGATTGCCACCTCGACAGGCACCGGAGACCTTGCGGCCACAGCTCCGAGTGGCCGCTTCGACAATGGAGGTGGAGAACATGGTCCACTCGGACTCAATATCTCCAGCCTCCCTCGGGATCCGGTCGAAGCTCCGCCGGAGGTGGGAGTTGAAGATCTCTCTGACAGGAGACTCGGCCAAACGTTCCCAGCAGACCCTTACAGTACGCTTGGGTCTGCCGAGTCTGTCCAGCTTCCTCTTCCGCCATCGGATCCAACTCACCACCAGGTGGTGATCAGTTGACAGCTCCGCCCCTCTCTTTACCCGAGTGTCCAAGACATACGGCCGCAGGTCAGATGAAACGACCACAAAGTCGATCATCGACCTACGGCCTAGGGTGTCCTGGTGCCACGTGTACTGATGGACACCCTTATGCTTGAACATGGTGTTCGTTATGGACAAACTGTAACTAGCACAGAAGTCCAATAACTGAACACCGCTCGGGTTCAGATCAGGGGGGCCGTTCCTCCCAATCACGCCCCTCCAGGTTACACTGTCGTTGCCCACGTGAGCATTGAAGTCCCCCAGCAGAACGACGGAGTCTCCAGTCGGAGCACTTTCCAGCACCCCTCCCAGAGACTCCAAGAAGGCCGGGTACTCTGCACTGCCGTTTGGCCCGTAGGCACACACAACAGTGAGAGACCTATCCCCGACCCGTAGGCGCAGGGAAACGACCCTCTCGTTCACCGGGGTAAACTCCAACACATGGGGGCTGAGCTGGGGGGCTATAAGCAAACCCACACCAGCCCGCCGCCTCTCACCATGGGCAACTCCAGAGTGGTGAAGAGTCCATCCTCTATCAAGGAGTGTGGTTCCAGAGCCTAAGCCGTGCGTAGAGGTGATACCAACTATCTCTAGTTGGAACCTCTCAACCTCACGCACAATCTCAGGCTCCTTCCCCGCCAGCGAGGTGACGTTCCACGTCCCTAGAGCTAGTTTCCGTGTCCAGGGATCGGGTTGTCGAGGCCCCCGCCTTCGACTGCCGCCCGATCCTCTCAGCACCGGCCCCTTATGGCCCCTCCTGCAGGTGGTGAGCCCACGGGAAGGCGGCCCCACGTCGCTCCTTCGGGCTGAGCCCGGCCGGACCCCGTGGGGGGAGGCCCGGCCACCAGGCGCTCGCATACGAGCCCCAACCCCGGGCCTAGCTCCAGGGTGGGGCCCCGGCTGCGCCATACCGGGCGACGTCACGGTCCTCGATTTGTTTGTCTTCATAAGGGGGTGTGTGAACCGCTCTTAGTCTGACCCGTCACCTAGGACCTGTTTGCCTTGGGAGACCCTACCAGGGGCATATAGCCCCGGACAACATAGCTCCTAGGGTCATTCGGGTACTCAAACCCCTCCACCACGTTAAGGTGGCAGTTCAAGGAGAGGTGAACAAAAAAAAAAAAAAATCATGCATTAGATTTTTTTTTTTCAAAACATTTAGCATTCCTCATAAGTTGAATAATTTTTAATCAAATATAAAATACAAAAATATGATTAAAATGAATATTAAAAATAAATGTTTTGACTTTCTTAAATGCTTTGGCATTTTTTTTTAATAATTTAAATAAATATATTATTTTAGATACATTTTTTTTTTTTTTTTTTCATTAAGAGTAACTTTTGATGAAGATTGCCCCATTGATTCTTTTGACAAATCCAAATAATCCAATAGTGGGTGGTGTCAGAGCCCGTCTACGGAGAGCCTGTTCACTCCCTATTAAGTCCTATTGTACCGAATTTTGGTTGTAGTTCCACCAGAGTTCCACTGGGGGCGATCACCCCCGAGTGCAAAATGAATGGGAGTCTATGGGGCTAGACGGCTAAATTTGTCCCTTTCTGCCGATTGCCGTTGAGAAATCTCAGATTTGATTGTAGGTTTGGCAAGTTCAACATGGGTTATAGGTCGAAAATTGAATGAACGAGTATTTATGTCCTTTCGATTTCTTACAGGTTGAGTTGTTGATGCCCATAACACGATAGCATTCTGCTAATGAACGCTGATTGGTCAGTGAAGGACTGGTTACGACCAGAGATACCGCTTGATGGCATCATGGCATCCGAAGCGGGAACTGAATGTATTCTAGCAGAAACTCTTCTAGCACGTGTGTTTACCTGTGTCAGCTGTGCTGGCGATGCCTCGAGAGAAAATAAAGTGCAGAGCGCGAAAGTACCACAGTGACTGAAGGATTGCCGTAAAGCAGTATCTCTGGTCGTACGATGTGTATGACGTCATTGACATTTTGAAAGACTTTTTAAAGCAAATAAGTGACTCTAAAAAATCTAACACCCAGTGTTACACCCAATGTGCAATTTCTTTGCATCTCCTTTCGAATACAACATTCAAATTACTAGACAAAAAATTATATCTTGAGAAAAGTGGATTTTGAGGGGTATAGCTCCATAGACCTCCATTCATTCTGCACTCGTCCTGTGAGCGCCCTCATATGGAATCAGAGTGGAACTGCAACCAGTCAGAAGCCGGAAGTGTAGCGAGAGTGAACCTATGGAGTGAACCTTCTCCCCTTATTAGACATTCTCTGGTGGTGTTGTTCCTCAGCATTTCCTGTCCCTGGAATGCCTTTTTGGTTGTATCACAGGAAGTTTTGACGTCCCGAGAGGAGCAGGGCTTCCTAACAGGAAGCAGCAGCAGTCGGCGACAGGAGCTCACGAGCACGAGCACATAACGTGCGCGCAGAGTCACGTGAAGCAGGGTAAACAAGCTCCAGGGGCAGCTTCTTGAGTTGAAACAAGAATTTTATTCACTGTTTGCCATGCATGTGAGAGTCATATGAAAGTATAAAGGTGGGGCAGGTTTATGAGCATGTTCGCATACCCTTTGCTTTGACCCTTTCAAGTGATTAAAAGGAAGAATGACTTGACACTAGTAAGCAGAGGGTTTTGGATCTCAAATGGAAGGCTATTTTTCAGAAAGTTTTCCGCTGTTTTTGTAATGTTATAGCCTACATTGGTTTGAATATGTATGCTACAGCTATTTAAAAACTGATGTTGGAAACTGCAGAGAAAGTTTAAGAGAGTTCAGATTCAGTGGCGAGTAGCTTAGAAATGTATTACTATTAGTTATTGCTGGAAATGTATAGATGTTATTATTAACTCGTTGGGGTTGTCATTAATAGAGTGCATTTATAGACCCTTCCCCCTTTTTGTGATATAATCAATGCATTGCATTTGCAACATTCATAATTTTCTGTCCTCTCTCTCTCTTGTCACAAACCGGTTGCTCACTCTTTCTCTTCAAGACTCCTACGGTGGCCGGGAAGTGCAAAGCAACATTACAAAGAATTAAACACTTTTACAAAGCTCGAGACAAATTTACATTCTGGAAAACATTTTTACCTACCATAAAACACAATTACATGGGCTAAACACTTTTACCAAGGACAAGACAAATTAACATTTTAGAAAACAAATTAACAAGACGCAAAACACTTTTACCAGTCCCGAAACAAATTTACAAATGATAGATTCTTCACGGAAAGGGAATGTACCACATACCGGAAGTGACGAGTGAAAGCGGATGATAGGTGTTCTTGGTGAGCGCGGTCAATTCGTGTTGTGGAAGTGGAGTAAATATGGCGTGAATGAAGTTTATGGTGACCGAACATGGACTGCGGCCGAGGGATGTTTTGCCCGTTTTGTGGCAAACACATGAACAGCTTAACGCGGTTTTGCTTTACGTGTGGTCGGTGTTTGGAGTTTTTAAAGGACGCGAACCAGACGGAAACACCTGAAACCCCGGGGACTTCTCGACAGCCCGACACAGTGCTAAGCAAAGTAAGTGTAGCAAAACGCTAGCTATCTAAGGACATGTGAAATAAAAGTCAGTAGTAATGCTAATGATTTTTCGAGCGGCTTCTAACTTTCTATTTTGGTAAATTGTGAATTTTGAAACGGAACTCTGTCCATGTCAGCAGAACAACCCATGTCCCCCATCATACAAACAGTTCATGGAGTACAGAAGCTCGAAGTCAAAAGAACGACAGTCTTTTAACTATGGGCCAAAAGGAAAATGTAGGCCCAAAGAAAGAAAACATGTCCAGGTAAGTTGTACTGACCGCCCTATATCATTTTGCAATGTTCTATATGTGTGTGTGTGTATATGTATTTTACCTATACATTAATTATATCTTTGTTATTTTACTAGATAAATGTAGGATTGATGGGGCCACATGGAACTGATGGAACTGATTTAAAACCTCTAAGAGGGAAAACACTCCCGTTATTTACAGACCCAGAGGTAGCAGCACCTGATTTACTGAAACAAGCTGTCCAGAAAATGAGAACCTTTAACAAGGACATGCACGAAGGACCTTATGTCCTTTTGTATCCAGACTGCTCAGAGGTGGTCCATGTGCCTGGGTCAGAAAGGTCATTTAAATTGGCAGAATATAAAAAGGAAATAGGAAAGGCATATTCCAGGATTACTTTTTTCATTTGCCTAGAAAAACACTATAAAAGAGGTTAGTGGATCTCATTATTCAATATTTTTACATATTTAGATACTCTGCTGGAGGATAAATAATGGTTGTTTGATTCATTTTTTTCAGAGTACGATACCTCAGACTCTGATTCTGATTCTGAAATTGTCATGACAACAAGGAGCACAGCTGAATTCAATCGAGCTGACACTTTGGTACATCAGTTATTTATCTTTTTTAAAACATTTATGTATGTTTGTATTTATTCAATTTCATATAATTTATTAGATGTACATTGGATTTTAAGCATAACATCAATGTCCTGGTCAATATTTTAGTGGAAAATGCTTGTTTTGATTATTTTGCAGTTACTATTATACAGTAACACAGACAACCATTCAGCATTGATATACTGTATGTGGTAATGGAAAAATAATGGAAGCTGTTGAAAGTTGTTGATCATTTTATCCGTTTCCTCTCAGGTTTTTGAACCACAAAATCGAAGTACTCCCAAATACAAACTGGAAGATGAAAGGTAGGTGTTGCACACTTGGACACAAATGAACTTTCAGGCGTGCATGGGTTGAAATTATTTATTTAATTCTTGACTGAAATTATAATAAGTCATATTTTATTGGGCTAAAGTGCTTTCACTACCAGGTAAAGTGCAATCAAAACTGATAAAACTACTAGCAGATATTGCTCTACTTATTCACATACACATTATACATACATTTATATTGCTGCACATAAGCTCAACGTTGCTACATGCTATCGGCTGTTTCTGAAACTGACTGAGGTGCTCCCTACCTAAAGGACCCACAGCTGCCTGTGTGAGCTTTACTTAACATAACAGAATAAATCTACTGAAATGCAGTTGCTCTTACAGGTGAATAAACACAAACTAACCAAACCATTAAACACGTGAGAATTGTTGTGGCAAAAACAATATTTAACAAACACAGCATTCCCAGGCAAAAGAGACGTCAAGATCCAAATTGTATTTAAAAGAAAAAGATAAATTTATTCTTGCAAGAATAGTTCCCATTCTAGCCACACAGGCCAGCTGCAGGCTGGGTGAAACCCCAGCCTTTACAGACCAGTTTGCAGGGTAGAGTGAGACACAGATTGGTGTTCTTTCTGGAGTCTTATAATGTTCTCATCAAAGCATTCTCTAAACACCCACCCCAGAGGGCAGGAACTGAGGAACCCCCATGGTTGCCTCAACCCCTCCTTAGCCTGGGGTCTTCTCACCTCTGTCTCAGTGTCACACACAGCTGTATCAACGTTACAACAGGAAAACTCAAAATACAGAACACGTCATTCAATTTTATCATTGAGAAAACAAAATAAGATTAAAATCGCCACTACAGAATAAAGTGGGGGGTATCCACTATCACACATCATTGACGATCCTACATAGGTACTATAGGCCTTTATTGAAGTGGCACGGTCATCCAGAACCAACTAATAGAACTTCGACATGTTTCGGCATCTAGCCTTTGTCAGGTAGTCAAATAGATGTAATGAGAGACAATGGGTTTTTTAAGTGGTAATCAACCAATAGGAAACTTGGCTGTTTACATGATTTGACTATTGTAGGCCTGAAGGACACCTGCTGGTTTTAAGATGTCTACATCACCCACTCTAGCCCAGAACACTTTGGTCACTAGAAAAGACCCACTGTCTCGCATTTCATCCGTTTGACTCGCTGACGAAGGCTAGATGCCAAAACGCATAGAGTTATTTTAAATTAATTCTGTATGACTTGGCCAATTGCAATACAAGCATTTTAATAGTTAAAAATTAGTAGTTTGAGCTTTCTCTTATTTTATATCTTTTCTATTCAAAAAGAAACTCAAACAAACTCAGATTTGAGTCCAAGAAGCGCTCCTATCCACATGTTCTTAATAAATCATTTATCTTTAAGTTGTTGATGTGATCAGAGAATTTGCTTGGATGAACTTGAAACAGAAGATACCATATGTATAATGCTATTTATAGCAAAAAAATGTTTTTGATTTATTTATAAATCTTTCTGTTCCCTCTACATGTTACTCAAAACTACCTTATAGCTTTAATCATGGAGCTAATCATTTTAATGTTTTATCATGTTTCAGAGATGCACCAGGACAATCATCAACATTTCAGCCAGGACAGGTAATAAGGCAGACTGTGGCAGCATGACATTTCTGGTTTTCAGTGTTGTTTCAGACATTTGAATCTGTTTTTCAGATAGTAATATCTGATGCTGAGGATCTGGATCCACCTGAAACATATCCAAAAAAACCTTCTTGCTACAGGTAAGTAAAAAAAAGAAGAAGATAAAGACTGACATAATTAATTTATTTAACTGATTACATGGGGAAGACTTTTGTTTGTACGATGTTTTAACATGGAAATGGTAATTTCCCAACAGTAAATACACAGACCTGTATTCACCAAATGTTGAGCAAGAGGACGAAGGGCCGGTTGCTGTCAATGTGGAGAATTTCCAACACACAGCAATGTAATATGACAGGTTTTGACTATAGCACTCAAAACATGAAAAAAAAAATTTTCACTGTACAATAGTTCTGGAATATCCACAAATCAAGTCACTTTTTGTCATTACAGGGAGGAGTCGGACATTGCATTACCTGACATCGTAGCAAACCTGTCGCTTCCTATTGATCGTAAAAAAGTCAGCCGGTTCAACATCTCAAGGGCTAATGTTTGGGATGGGGCAGTCAGAGGTTTCAAGCGTACAACATATTCTGAAACCTGTGACATGCTGGTGAAATTTACTGATGATACTGGTGTTCTGGAAGAGGGAATTGACACTGGTGGTCCAAGACGAGAGTTTTTAACTCTATTAATGAAACACCTAAAAGACCGGCCCATTTTTGATGGACCAGAAGGACATCGGTTCCTGGTCTACAATGCAAATGGTATGCATATTGGTTAGATGTGTACTATAGGCTACGAATGGTTGGTTAATGTTCATTGACCATATATATCACATGACATATGCTTGTATATTACAGTATATACAGTAATGCATTGTTTGTTTTATTTTGCAATATGAATTAATTCACAGCTGTTAGGGAGGATGAATACTACCTGGCAGGAAAGATGATTGCTGTGTCAGTTGTGCATGGAGGTCCAGGACCCCATTTCCTGTCGGAAGATCTTGTACATTATCTTGCAGGCCAGCCTTCATTCAAAGCAACAAGTAATTTAATAACTGATGAAGAAATAGGGAAAGCTTTGCAAGAGGTGAGAATAGCATAAGTTGGTAGTAAATAATGGTAGGGCAGAATTTTACATAGTTCCTGCAGTGTTTTGAGACCATGTTTACTTCCTATATCACGTGCAGAATTTATTTAATTAATTTATTAGTTTTTGATAGTGTAAGATGCTACAATATGTCATTAAAAAATAGGCAAGAAGATACAGTGCACACAGTTATTGACTGGGGTGTTTATACCTATTTTCATCTCTTTCAGATTGAGAATGCTGCTTCGTTGGATGCTCTGCAAGAATGTATCATGAGACACAGCACAATGTTACAGACAGCAGGTTGTCTGAGACGTGTGGCTACTGTGGAAGAAAAGAAAGAAATCGTGTCTGACTACCTCCAATGGTATATTATTGACCGCAACTCATCTGTAATTGACAGGTAAGATAATATTTGTGGAGATGAGATTTTCTTTTTTTAATGTATTTTTGTAAGAATTTTTAGTTTAAAATGCCTCATGGTCCCCATCTTTGGTTTATGCAAGCATGTATATCTGTTATCAATTTGTCACTGTGACAGAATTTGTACCTTAGTGTATTTCAACTGATATGTGATGTTGCTTCATTCTGTGTCAAACAGTGCCTTCATTAAAGGGATAGTTCACTTTAAAATTAAAATTCTGTCATCATTTACTCACCCTCAAGTTGTTTCAAACCTGTATTAATTTATTTATTCTGCTGAACACAAAGAAAGATATTTTGAAGAATGTCAGTAACCAAACAGTAGTCTGTACCCATTGACTTCCATAGTATTTTTTTTCCCTACTATGGAAGTCAATGGGTACAGACTACTTTTTGGTTACTGACATTCTTCAAAATATATTTCTTTGTGTTCAGCAGAATAAATAAATTAATACAGGTTTGAAACAACTTGAGGGTGAGTAAATGATGACAGAATTTAAATTTTAAAGTGAACTATCCTTTAAGTCTTCACACCTTATAGATTCAATTTAAAATGTATATTAATCCTTTTCCTCATCAATCTACACACAATACATCATAATGACAAAGCAAAAACAGAAATTAGATCTCAAGTTTCTCCTCCTGACTAACTCTTCCATAGAGGAAAATCTACATGTATGTTTGTTAAGGTGGATAGTAATTGTAGAGAAGAGAATATTTAATAGTTTTCTTTAGATAATTTAAATTCAATTGGCACTACACAGCAGTGAAACAGTGTTTGTGTTCACTCTGTAGATTCAGAGATGGTCTTTCAACCCTGCAGTTTTTGACTGCACTACAGCAACACCCTACTTTGATGGCCCCTGTCCTGTTCCACTCTGAAAGGCGACTCACTGCTTTTGAACTTGAGAGTCTCTTCAAACCTGACCTCAGTCCTTCGGGGAGTAATCGAAGACTTAAAGAAAGTCAAACCATGGCCTACTGGGCAGACTATCTCCTTGATTGTGAAGGTTTGTTAGTTCATTTGTTTTTATAACTAGTTAAGAAAACACATTGCAATGATGTATCTGAATTTTTTTTCTTTGCAGAAAGCCAGGCTGCTGTGTCTGTTGAAGATGTTTTGATGTTTGCTACTGGACTGTCTTCACTTCCCCCATCTGGCTTGGAACCACTGCCACAAATAGAGTTCGAGGATGACTCTGCGTTCCCAATGGCAAATACATGTGCAAACTCCTTGAGATTACCACTCCTAGACTCGTACACTTTGTTTAAGTCACAAATGGACTTTGGAATTCAAAATAGTCCAGGATTCGGCTGTTTCTAAGCTATATAATGGATGACCCCTAGAGTTAAGACTCTGCAAAAGTTGTTGTTAAAGATGCACTTTAAAGTGCAGTTGCCAAAGTTGTTTTTATAATGTTACAGTATGTAAGCATGTTCTTTTCTCAGTTAACATTTTGAAAATGTTTTAGATCCATGAATCTCAAACTGGGATCCCTTTGTGATCACTGTTTTAGATAGAAACAATAACTTTTGTTTACAAAGTAAATAAATACTAATTACTATTTTTGATTCATTTATTTCACACTTAAAAACAATAAAAGCTTTGGGTGACAGATTCATGAATATTGTATTCAGGCAGGCAGCAGTGTTTCACTACTACAAAAATAAATACCTTTTTGATAATTTCATAGCTGAGCCATATCTTTTAATTTCATGTACAGTTCTGATGCAGACTCCCAGTTCTCTGGCTTCTGTAACTGATTGTGTTCCATGGCAAAGTCCAAGTACTCCTGCATGTTTAGGTCCCCACAAGGAGTCATTGGCAGGCTAGCCTCAGGAAGGGCATCCAGGTCAGCCTGTTCAATTTGAAATCCACAGTCTCTGGAGCCAAACCTATGTTAAATAGAAAACATAATTACATTTCTTTTAGTTAGTTAGTTAATTTTGGTCAACTTCAAAAGAAAAACAAAAAAAAGAAAGAAAAATAATTTACAAACAAACATTAGAAAATAAATTTAAATTACAATGAAAACAATATTTAAAATATATATTTTTTTATTTTCTTTTTAATTTCTTTTCATATAAGTTAAAACGTTATATTAATACTTTGATCTGTTTATCACCTGTGTGGTAAGTAGTAGAGTTCATTGGGCACTCCTCCTGGACATGCTGCTGTTCTGGAAGGGCGAATCCTGTGACTGTTCCACAGCCTCACACACTCATCCAAGTCCTTCTGAATAACATCACCAAAGCAATATCTCAATAGGCACTGATGCTCATGACTCCCGTTGAAGTATCCAGCATCTCTAAGGTCTGCAAATAACTCCATCCAGAACTGAGACCTATAGAAATGGACAAAAATGTTTAGTTATACTTTCAATACACATGTTTGAATAATAAAATCAAGGTTAGTTGTAATGAAATTCATGGTCTGTGCATCTTTTGGTCATTCGATTTTCTTTTCAGGAACAACTATTCCTGACGAGCAGGATTTGTTTTACATTTTTTATTGTGCTCGTATTCAATTACTCGTTCCTGACAAGAAAAGTACATTGAATGATTAAAGATGCAAATTACCCCTTATGAAGACAACTCACCTTCCCTTTCTAAATATAGACCACCAGGACTCAATACGCTGGTTAGTTATAGATGAGCCGTACATGTGGCTGGACGCTCCAGAGTAGTAGTCACTGTGATGGTGGCGTAGGGTACATTGAATTGCAGCCATTATGCCGTTCTCAGTGCCGCAATCAGTCCTCAGTCTCATGGGGATGACACCGAGGTTTCGCACACATGACATGAAATAATGAGCAATCACTGTTGGGTTATTATTTGTTGGTCCACATTCAAGCCACAATACTTTACGTGAAAATCCATCAATGCATCCCGAAATGGCCAAACCGAATGGCTTAAGTTTATCATAACCATCTGCGTGCCACATATAGTTAGGTCCCATTGAGTGATAGGTTCTTCTTGTAAACCTTCTGCGTGCTCTGCTCTCACACCCTCGAGGATTAAGCTCCCGGAGGAAATTCATCACATCATCTCTCTTCACTCGAAGATTGTACTTTTGTTTAAGTACCTGCCACATCGTGCGGTAGCCAAATAGTTGTCCAGGTCCACGAAGTTCAGATCTGATGGCGTTACTCACGGCGTTTGGAGAGGAATAATCCTTTCTGCGGTGAAACCCGGCTTCGTTCAGTTTACTTTTAAGAGTCCTCAAGCTGATGTTTACACCGTGTAGACTTGACATCATGTCCACGATTACATCGTACGAGTGGCCCTCGTTAAAATATTGAACGCAATGATGCAGTATGTCAGGTGTTTCCGTCTGGTTCGCGTCCTTTAAAAACTCCAAACACCGACCACACGTAAAGCAAAACCGCGTTAAGCTGTTCATGTGTTTGCCACAAAACGGGCAAAACATCCCTCGGCCGCAGTCCATGTTCGGTCACCATAAACTTCATTCACGCCATATTTACTCCACTTCCACAACACGAATTGACCGCGCTCACCAAGAACACCTATCATCCGCTTTCACTCGTCACTTCCGGTATGTGGTACATTCCCTTTCCGTGAAGAATCTATCATTTGTAAATTTGTTTCGGGACTGGTAAAAGTGTTTTGCGACTTGTTCATTTGTTTTCTAAAATGTTAATTTGTCTTGTCCTTGGTAAAAGTGTTTAGCCCATGTAATTGTGTTTTATGGTAGGTAAAAATGTTTTCCAGAATGTAAATTTTACTCGAGCTTTGTAAAAGTGTTTAATTCTTTGTAATGTTGCTTTGCACTTCCCGGCCACCGTAAGACTCCTACTGTCCTGCAGTAGTACACTGCCTCAACGGTTACCATAGATACAGTCACATGACTGGCCCTTTATTCAGTCAATGCATGTATCATGGCAGCAAGGGAAAATATTCTCTGGTACTTTGATAAGATCTCCGGTGAAAAAGGACAGCAGCATGAAGTGGACTTTATTTATTTATTGGCATAAAATGTTGATAGATGTGGTGATTATTTAATTTTTTCTGTATAAAAGTTGCATATCTCTCTGGTCACATAAAATTGTTGTCATTTTAATTCATTAGTATAAATAATAAGTAGAGTGGGAGGACAAAACCATTTAGTTTTTTAGCTATATTAAAACGTAAGATGTTTATATTGCTGTAAAGCAGTGTGTGCATACTGTTTACATATGTGTACTGGTTTATCCTACATTATGAGGACATTAAAGGGATAGTTCAGCCAAAAAATACAATTCTGTCATCGTTTATTTTTCCTCGTGTTGTTCCAAACCTGTATGAATTTCTTTCTTCTGAACACAAAAGAAGAATGTTGGTAACCAGACAGTTGATGGACCCCATTGACTTCCATAGTATTTCTTCCTACTATGGGAATCAATTGGGTGTCATCAACTGACTGGTTAACAACATTCTTCAAAATATCTTCTTTTTAGTTCAACAGAAGAAAGAAACACATACAGGTTTGGAAAAACATAAGGGTGATTAAATGATGACATAATTTTCTTTTTTGGGTGAACTATCCCTTTAAGTCCGTATATTGTGTTCAGAACTGTTGTGGATCTTTGTTCTTTCTCACAGAAACTGCGCTTTGGTCACAGGCAAATCATGATACTGCGGACTGTTTATCGATACTGGTTGCCTGTTGGAATATGGGTCTGTCTGCAGGTTGCGTTTTCGTTTTTAGTTGGCAGAATGACACCCATGTGAGCAGATGCCATGCCTTGTGTGTCTACTTTCCTATTGGCTGCTCTAATCTCATGTTTTATTAATCATGTTGAGCCGTGGTATGTGTAGGAGTATTGCGTAAAACCTGGATTTGACATTCACATTTTAAGCGTTCTGTGTTGGCCTTTTTACCAATAGATAAGAAACGTTGCAGTACACGTGTATTACTGACCTTATAATATTCGCGTTCTGTCGTAATTTGACGAAAATATGCGACTATTATGAAGAACGGCCATCTCCGTGTTTTGAAAACCAGCGCGTGTGGGGGCGTGGTCATTGAATCGGGGGCGGAGCCAAACGGTCTGTACAATGGCCCGATGTGTTGACGGAATAACCCGCCATCTTGTTGTGACTCCTCTACGTGCGTGTGGAAGAGTGACTTCAAGGGGGATCCAGTCACGTCTTTCCTTTTTTTTTATAATTTTTTTTTTATAGACGACAAGATTGGATCCCAAGAAGAAGCTTTTGAATCTAACAAGATAGCATTTTAATTCAGTTCTCCAATCGTTTTCTGGACCATAACACGAAAAAGAGATGAGTATCGAGACGCTTTTAGAGGCGGCGAAGTTTTTGGAATTGCAAGCCCTGCAACAACAGAAAGCACGTGGTAAGAAAGGAAAATTATGGGGATGCAGTCCTCTGTTACAGTCAGAGGGTCACTTTACTGAATCAGTGTTGTTCTCTAACGGAGTAGCCGGTTAATTTGAGACATTGTTGCATGTGATGTCACAGGCTGTGATTACTGGATTCGGTGTAGTGCGTGACATGCAATATTTTTGTTGTGAATAATCTGATAATAACAAGACTCAGCAAAACTGCAGTATAATGTCCTTACGCTTACTTTCTAGTGTAGTAAACTGATGTTTTTCGCATAGTGACAGCCATGCATTAAAATGCAGAGAATGTATGTTTATCTGCTTTGACTGTTGGGGTAGTTAGTGATTGAACACTTTATTGCAGTGTCGATGTAGGAAAAACATACCTGCTTGCTTTTAAGGGCGGTGGCTTACAAGTACGTGCGCGAGTGCCAGTTGCTCTTTACATAATGTCTCAAGTATCACATTACGCAGCTTTTATCTGCATCCTTTCTGTAGGAAGAGATGGATGTAATGTGTTATTTAATTTTCTTATGGTGTTCTGCAGCGCAATAGTGTACGGCTTATTTATCTCACTATTGTTTTCTCTCCCGCGCTGCATGCGTCCACTGGCGCTTTCTAAGCTCCTCGGTGACGTGTCAGCCATAGCCACGCCCCTTAAGCGACCGGGTGACGTGTCTGCCATAGCCACGCCTTTTTATAAGAACCGCGTGGACAGAGCCCTCCCCCTTTCCTCCATGTGCGCGCCAGGCGCTCCTCTGTGGAGGGAGGGGGTTTACAACCAGAGGCAAAGTAGGACAGTAACCCCCTGCTTGCTTTTCCGAAATGTACTGCAGTTATATAACGCACTCCTGCAGTTTTTTGGATCATCGTGTTGCTCTTAGCCAAGTACTGATAGAATGACAAGCTTGTTGGCTTTTGGATCACGCAATCAATTAAGAACCCATTAAATCAGTTTAGATATTATATAATGTCAAAGTAAAGATAATAAAAAGATAATTAAGATAAAATACAGTATTCAGTTTAGCATTTGATACTGTTAAAATAATGATTTATAGTTATGTTTAGTTTGATTTTTAATAATGAAGAACATTTATTTAGTATGTTATTACGATACTTACGATATTACTGATTTCCCACTCCCAGTCCGGAGGCAGTTGTTCTGTGTGCATTTATTGAATTTAAAAATATACAATGCTGTTTTTCATACTGCATGAAGTTGACATGAACATGAATGAATATTATATTTTCTTTTTACACTTTAAAATTGAATATTTATTATTATTTACTTATCCAAAAAAAACTATAGAGGAGATAGAGCCTTTGCTATTGCCGGCCCTAGGCTGTGGAACAGCCTTCCGGCGTATCAGATCTTTAACTGTTTTTAAATCATCTCTTAAAACCTTTTTTTTTCTCTTGGCTTCTGTCATGAATGTGTGGTTTTGCCCTGTGTTTTATGTTTTGTTCAGCACTTTAGTTAGCTGTGTTTGCTATTTTTTTCTTTGCTTTTTTATGTGCTATATAAATCAAACAGACTTGGGGGAAAAACAACGTATTGCTTAATTGATTTTTCAGCTGATTTTCTATTTCTCATTTGATGTATCATATTATTAAATGCTTATTAAGTGCCGCAAATGGCCTCTCATAGGCAGAGTTTCAAATTTGACGCCAGTCTAAGCGCGTGGTGGAAATCTTCTCAGTCAGTTTCACTTCTGTATATTTCACCACAGCTGACTGTAATTCTACTCAGCATGTGACTCGGTAAAAGCTTTCAGACAACAGTTTAAGCTGGGCTGTAAATTGCATTGCAAACTGGTGGACAGTCATTTCCTTTGTGCAGTTACCCTTTGCTCACTGTAGGTGTTAAATAAGTATATCTAAATACTTTGGACAGTCAGGTGTTGTTCATGGGAATTATGTAAAGAAACACCTGAGGGCTTCTCTTCCTTGTTTGACAATACAGTGCTGTCAAATCGAATAATCTCATCTAACATAAAAGTTTTTGTTTACATAATATGTGTGTGTGCATAATATATATATATTATATATATGTCTGTGTTCATAATATATATATGTGTGTGTGTATTCTGTATACACACACACACACACACACATATATATATATATATATATATATATATATATATATATATTTATACAAATATATATATATATATATATGTGTGTGTGTGTGTACCGGTATACAAAAACGTTTATGTTAGATACGATTCATCGATTTGACAGCTATATATATATTATACTTTTTTTATTTGTTTTTTTATGTGTGTGTGTGTGTGTATATATATATATGTCACATTACTCGTAATGTCAGATAAGGGAGGGACCAAACAGTCACATTTCTTTTATGTTGACTTGAAAGACTTGCTTTTTTATGTGTATTGTGCTTCCTTGTGTATTCTGGTAATTGGTTGTTTGGTTCCATAGGAACTAGACATCTACCCCACCCACCCCCCGCATCTCTTTTCAGAGTAGGAAGCGTGCGCTGTTCAAATAGCATAGTGGTGACTGGTTGGGGGTGGATTGCTGCGCTGTGATTGGCTGAGATTAGGTTGGAGCACTTTCACCACCCCCTTTCGCTGACACACACGATAAGAATGACTGTATTAAGTCTCATTATCTTCTGAATGCACATGATTTGATGCTGTCCTGCTTTTCACCCTAATGAGATTCATGACGTTCCAGGTGCACACACACACACACACACACACACCTGTGTCTTTTTCATTTTATCTAGGGCACCTCATATGCCTGTGACCTCTTTACTACCCTGTGCGTTAAGAGGATTTTTTAAAACAAGTAGCATTAGATTGCACAATTAGACATTTTTGTTATTATTTTATTGGCATTAATTGGCTGATAGGTTAGGGTCATGCATATAGGGCAGTGGCTTGCAGTCACTGGTGTTCTGTAAAGTCCAAATGTAAATTGATGTCCCAGGTAGACTTAAAAAAATTGTAAAAAAAATTCGGGTTAAATATACATTACATTACATTTAAAAAAAGAAACCAAATACAGTTGTACAATGTTATTATTGTTCTATTTAATAATAACTCACGACAATAATAATTTAAACAACATATTTACATATTTTCAGTCATTATGTTTTCAGGCCATGTCAAGTTTGATTTTGACCTGACATAAAGAGGTGTTATCTAAGTGGGTGAGACGTGAGTTGTTTACTTAGTTTTAAAAATGATTCTTCCCATAGAGCATCACAGTCCCGCCCACAGCCGGTGCCGGAAGTAAAAATTCAATACAATTTCTCCATAGACATTTGGGGTATAAGCCATAAAAACGTAACCATACATGGTAGACTTAAAACCAGCAACGGCTGTACTAAGCGATTGTATATGCTCATATAAACGCCAAAAGTTCATGGGGCACTAACCTTGATTTGAGATAAATGCCTTTTATTCGCGATGTCTTGGATAAGTACTTCATTACCCACAATCCTAAACAATCCCACAATCCCACAGTGACGCATCTGATTCTGATTGGTGGATGTCGTGTAAACCCCGCGAAGGTCAGAGCGTTGCCATGGAAGCAGGATTCTAACAGTAGAGACCAGAGCCCGTCTACATTCTCTGGTAGAGACTGAACGGACTGTTTTCTTTAGCGGAAGCCATATAAATCGTTTTTAAATCAATACATTCCTTTTTAAATTAATATTTTGTGTCAAATTATTTATTTATTTGGTAGGTAGCCATGTAATAAGCGGGATAATGTATAGCGAGTTGGTTGTTATAGCGAATACAACTCCCTTCAGGCTTCGCTTCGGGCTCATAATCAGCCTTTCGCGAGTTGTATTCGCCATAACAACCGCCTCGCTTTACATTATCCCACCCTTACTTATCGTTCACTTTAGATAGGCTACTGTAGCCTTCATATGGTATGAGTCATATCAAGCATTTTATGATGCCACTGTCAAAACAATATTAAGCCTAGGCATACCTCTTCATGCATTTAACGTTACTGAACATTTGTGTAATAATTCATGGCAAGTTAATAAACTGAAT
>JARPMJ010009105.1:0-29598 GCA_033366665.1 Phoxinus dragarum | reverse complement strand
TTTATTTGCTGACATGTCTTTAGGGGCGGGGTTTTGCAGAGAGGAGGCGGAGCTAGCGAATCATAAAATAATTAAAGAGTATAAATGTGTCAAACAATAAACAATGTGTGTGTTGACAACAGTTTCATACAAGAGCCATTCCACCGAAAGGGTGACATTTCTGTCCCCAGGACATAATATTTATAAAATTGCATGAAAATTAACTCTAAAATACATTTTATTATTAAGCAAAATGTACTGCACATTAAGCTAACAACAAATTTAAAATGTATAATTAAAAACATAAATAAAAACGACATAGAACACAAAAAAATAGCATTTTCTGCATGTCCCCACTCTCTATCTCTAAACTTTACCATGAAATATAATGATTAAAATCCTTCAGAAATCTGAATTTTTTTTTGCATTATTGTGTGACTTTATATCCAATCTATAGGCTACTTTAGAATGTATTTTTTTCATGAGAAAAAAATATTGTATCTAATATTTTAGATAAAATACATATTTTAGTCGTTTCCCCGGGTTTTCACTCAGTCCTTTTATCCTAACACATCCACCCCCCCCCCCCCCCTCTGAAAAACTTGGAATATTCCAAAAGACACATTTTCAACAGGAAGTTGCATCATCTGGATCTTCTGAAGGCAATGGGAATACCATAAGTAAGTCCTCTCATTTTAATTTTTGTATATTTGATGAAATTGTAAATATGACTGAGAAGGTTAATCTCAGCATACTGTCCTGTTACCTAAATTATTTCTGATAATTTATTTGTTTATTTTAAAAATATTAACTTTAGGCAAGTCACTAGAATTTGCTCAGTGTCCTCATGCTTTTAGCTGTATGCTATGTGGCCGTATGCCATGTATTTGATAATGTTTTGCTTAAAAACTCAATCCTGTTACTTTCAGTCCTGTTACTTATATGAAAAATAACAGGAGTGAGTTAAAGTAACAGGACTCAGGAGTGAGTAGAGTCCTCTGTTTTGTTGATTTACTACTGTAAATATGAGTTGATATAATACTTTTCAACTGAATTATGAGTTTTAAGGTTGTAATTACTTATTTTGTAGACATTAGCATTAGTTTTACAATGTGAACACCATACTTCCAGGAAGCCATGAAGTGACTTAAGTGACGTTTTGTCTTTGTCTTATATTTTGTAGAAAGTGGAGAAAACCCATACTATGCAGGTGCCAGAAACACCCACCTATGGCATATTGCAATGGAAGGAGCGAGACACACCCGCAACCCTCTCTTTTCTCCCTTTTTTGATAATTTTTTTTGAAGAAAATGCTTTTTCTTAACTTCCCTCTTTCTCCCTCCTTCTCTTCTTCTCTCTCTCCTTCTTTCTCTTCCCACCTCCTTCACTGTGAAGTACTACTAGCACATAGTACATCACTTCAACACAGAAATCTTATGCACACACAGTCATGTACACTCTCTCTCATACACACACATATGGACACTCATCCCTGTTACCAAGTGTTCAGTCCTGTTACTATTTTTATTTTATTTTCTAAAAAAATTAAGTTAAACCACTGTTTTTATCAGTTTTGTTTGGGTCCATCATTTATACATTTGTTTAATAAATTAAATTATTCAAAAAATTATAAACTTGAGGCTTTGGTCTTCTTTAAAATGAAAAAAAAAATGCTTTGTGTTTTTTGTTAAAATACACCTTCCCTTAATATATAGTGACTTTTTTGTCACAAATATCAATTATTTAACATATAACAAACAATTTCTTTAAAATAAAAACTTTCTTGTGGGGAAAACAAAGGAATTAATTGACATGCTTTTAAACATGCTTTTTTAAATGGCACATGAGTTTCGGTAACAGGACTGAGAAAACATGCGTCCATCTTTTGATTATAAACCTTGTAAAAAAATTTATAAAGTTGCCTGAGATTGACCAATACACATTCTGAATAGTTAAACACGTGTAGTATAAGATTCAGTGTTGAAAAATATAAAAAAATAAAGTTTAATTTTGAAAAGTTACAACAAGCAAATGTCACCCATTCGGTGGAATGGCCCACAAGCAGGTTTAACATTTCTGCTATTAAACTTTTACACCAGTGAAGTGAAATCTGATTCTTAGTGAATCAGTCTGATCGTTCAGACCATAAAAAAAAGATCAGACTCACAAAAAAAATCGTTCAATAAAGCATCAACTACAGCAGCCTTCTTACTTTTTATTTTACACAGCCATGGTAAAAAATAAATACTACACGTTAAACAGCTCTGGGACAGGTTTTGAGACACCTCTATTGTTCATCGTTCATTCATGATAACAGCTTGTAAACAGACATTAGACCAATCAGCTGTGGCCAAAGTGACATAACTCTGACGTAACCAAGTCCATCCTCATAGTAAGCGTAGCCTACTAGAAGCAAAATGGCTTCACCGTTTCTGGATAATCCTGTAGATATCGGAGCCCAAATTGTAACAAAGGGCTTTACGCAGAGAAAGAGTTCTTAGAGATAAACAAAACCCCCTAGCATTCTCTGACGCGAACTTGCACGAGAAATACCGCTTTTCGGCGGAGGGAATGTTGTATCTTTGTCGGCTTCTAGAGCCCCATATTAAAAACCCGACGCGGCGAAGCCACGCGACCACTGTCCCGCAAATGATTTGTATTGCTTTGCGTTTCTTTGCGAGTGGTACATACCTGTATGAAGTGGGCGATGCCGAGAAGCTCAGCAAGAACACAGTTTGCCGAACAATTCGTAGGGTAGTTATCGCACTCCAGAGATATCTGAACACTTTCGTTGTGTTTCCTGGTCATTTACCCACTGTGGCCATAAAAGAGGGCTTCTCCAATATAGCTGGTAAGATTGATCAACACACTAATACACCATCAATAATGATCGATATTAGGAGTTGGCAATGCTGTAATGCTGTGATCTTTTGCAAGGATTCCCTAGAGCTATTGGAGTAATAGATTGCACACACATTCCAATCTCGACTCCAATAAAAGAAATTGAGGCTAATTATCTTAACAGAAAGGCTACTCACAGCCTCAATGTTCAGGTAGGTATATTACATTTAACCAATATGCATGCACTTTAATGATTGTAATGGTAAACTACCCCGTGGGACTCACCAGCAGTTTCATTACAGATTACTTGTGACCATCAGTGTATGGTCACAAGCCTGGATGCCAGATGGCCTGGCTCAATGCATGACAACCAGATTCTCGAGAACTCGTCGTTGTGCCAGCGTTTACAGGAAGGTATGGTAAAATTTGAACAGTAGACAACACTGTACAAAAATGGACTGTTATTGTGACACCGTCTTTTTTCTGTTCATTGACAGGGCTGTTTGACGGCCTGCTGGTGGGAGACGAGACTTACGCATGTCAGAGCTTTCTGATGACTCCCTACCCTGACCCTGAGACAACACCACAGCATGAGTTTAACATTGCCCTCAGTCAAACCAGGCTCAAGATTGACACGACTCTTGCCATTTTAAAGGCACGGTTTAACTGTCTTCGTGACCTGAGAGTGTCACCAGAGCGGGCATCTCAGATTGTGGGTGCATGTGTTGTCCTTCACAACATAGCCACTATAAGGAAGGAGCGAGTGCCAGATGAATATTATTCCCCCCCCTGATGATGATGATGATGTTGACCCCATTACTCGGGACCATCCTGCTGGCAGAGCTGTCAGAGATGCCATCACTGCAGAATATTTCACTGACCATCTAAATAAGTTTGTTTAAGATAAATATTGTGAATTCTCATGAATATGTAATGTAATATTCTTCAATCTGATGATATCAGTAAGAATCCTGCTTCTGTTATAATTTTCATAAATTTCTTTTTCAATAAAAATAATATCCACATTACAATTTGATTGAAATGAAATGTTATTTTTTAATTTTAAACTCTTAAAGCTTTAAGTTTCAATTAGATTTTTGAATCTCAGTTTTTGAGTGCAGTTTCAGGGTTTGAACCTCATGTATAATAAATGTTTTGGTCTTATTTCAAGAACATAATCGATCATAAGAAGCTTTCTGATTTTTTCTCTCTCAACTGCATATGAAATGACCTTAATTCGAAAGATGGATACTCCAACTGACCCGAGTTTATGCAAAATTTTATTTTGCATGTCAGACTGTGGAGACACTCTTTCAGCCCTATTTTACAACTTCTTTTAATGTACAAATCTTGACTACGAAACCAAGACGTTGACAGTGGCCTACCTCATTTACAGCTTACAAATACTGGTAGAAAAAAAATAAAGTGCGAGAATGTACAATGTAAAACAACAGCATAACAGTGTCAAAGTATATAAAATCACAATCTACTTTACATTTTCCATTCAAAACACACAAGCTGAAAACACAGTGGAATGTAACACATGATTAAACAACATCAAACATGTTACGGTTAATGTGGATTAAAAAGATTTTTCCAAGTGGAAGTCTATAATAGTGAAGTTAGTGTTTATGTCAGAGAGGGTTTGTTTTAAGTCTGGATGACACATTAACGTAACCATGTTCTTCTACATTTTCTTTTAAACCCCTAAAGCAGATTGCAAATTTTAAGACGTTTCCAGCCTTTTCCAACTGGATTCTCCAAATGATCTCACTGTATTAGCCACGTATGATTTCCTTGTACATGCTGCATTTACATAAAATTCATCCACAATGTGTATCATTCTTTTCTCTTGCAGTATACCTCACTCTTTACCAAATGCCAACAATACTGTTTCGACTGTAATTTTGTTGTATTGTACCGTATCATTGTCTTTGTTTCTGTCTGTTTAGACTCCATCCACGAACACAATTACCACCAACCTGTGTGGCAAGACATAATCTCGTACCTGTGCTCTTCAAATGTACATTCAAAAGCATTAAGAAACATTGTTTCTTGATGCTCATACACGCTTGCTACATTTTATCTAAAAGCAAATATTCATTTTTTCGCATTTAAAATTTCCGTTCACATCATACCATTATTTAACACCAGGCACTTTACTAATAAGAACACATTTGAATCACAGAATAGAAAACACTAACATACTAATTCCAAAAAAGGCTAAGAAATTAAAAATTGATTAAAAAAAAGATATAAATAAAAATGTTTAGAAAGTTACCAAGTTCTGCGACACTAACAAGCTCTCTGGTTTGAACTGCCTGGTGTTCAATGCTGGTATAATGACTATCTGCAGAGGATGGGCTATTGTTTTCATAGTCAGCTTTTAAGATACCCTCATTAAACACATATGCATTTCATCTTTGCACAAAAATGGCAAAGTAAAACAAACAGACATATAAAACCTTTTTTTTTCCACCTTGAGTGAAGCATCATTACTCAAGTCTTGGCAGTGATAAAGCACCAGTACCAGTCACACAAGAAGGCTTGTTGCCCATTTCTCTCCTGCTCATCCATCTGGTCCACTCTTTCTCCAGTTGTTGTCTCTGACGGCATCTCTGTTCCAACACTTATTCAACACAATAAACTGTGTCATAACTTAAAGTTTAACATTAAAGAGTGAAAAAGATGTGTGAGTGGATTTGAGGGCATTGTCTTGAATAACTCAAATTTGGCAATTCGCACACTGAGCACGTCACATCTATTCTTAATACTCAGGGCTCAGTACGCTTAGTCTTCATGAAAGCTGCCCAAGTGAACATTAAGACTGTTAGATTGTTTATGCATAAATCATATAAACTCATTGGCAATGTCTATGTTTTACACCACAGAGTCTCTGATCTCAGAGCCCAGTCGTACCCGGGGGCGAGGGCTAATGTCACTGACCTCCACATGACTTTCTTTTAACCCATTCTGTGGCGTTTGGGCAGGTGTCTGTGCTTCTTTGGAGTTTTGCTGCATGCTTGTCTCTGATGGAGCGATTATGTAACCGCAGTTTTCCTCCAAAGTCTGGTAGCTTTTGTGGTCGGATGGGGAGGTTGGAAGCACACCAGCATTGAGGGGCACACTCTCCCCAGGCCTGACTGTGCTCTTTTGGGCTCCTCCAGTTTGTTCTCCCCCTCTCAGTACCTCCTTCATCCGGCCCCTGTGTCTATAGGCTACCGACAGCCCGAACGAAAGCACACACACAGCTAACAAAACACACACTACTGCCAGCTCTGTGCCATACGTCTTTATGCGAGGTTGAGCAGAGCGTGCCGATTCACCGGACAGGATGTCCGACGATATGCTTTGGATTATAAGAGGTGCATCCATCTGCCCAGTATTGCTTGTGGTCTCGGATAATGGCTCTGCCTTTACACAATAATTGGCCAAAAGTTGCCAGAAGCCACGTTCTTCTGACCAACAAGAGAAGACCTCATCTCCGCCTGCTCGGCCGCTGACTACCAATCCACCATCTGGGCTGGGGAACAGGAAGTGACCTACATCTGGCTTGTATAACCATTCTCTGTGGGCATGATTGGAGCGAAGGTTGCAGGGCAGCAGGCGAAGGGTGTTAGCAGGGACGATGATGATCTCACAATTAGATGCTTGGGAATTTGGGAAAGAACGTGGTGACACTAGAAAGAGAGAAGAAATATATATTATAACATATTCAGACGGATGATAAGATTCTTGTATATGCAAGGATTTGCAGGTTTACCTGAGCTTTCAGAGTCCACCCTGAACATTGTGCCGTTGCATTTTGATGAAGTGTCAGCCTCCTCAATATCTTGCTGCCATTGTCTGAAACACACATAGGATGGAAAAATATTGGTATTGGTACTGAAAATTATTCATTCAATAGATCATTTAAAACAGGGAAGACTTACTTTTGTGGTGTGATTCGTGTGACGTCAGTACAGTGTGTTCCTGTCCAAGCACAGTATGGGTCTCTGGCCAAAACACACTCGCCACAGTTGTTATGGTAACTGCAGTTTGCTACAGGCAACTGCACAATACCAGAGTGTGACGACATAAATAACAAACCCTGTTTGTTGAGAGAGAGGTTTGAGAGTAAGAGAGTGAAATACAATCTTTGTAGAGAACAAGTGCAAGTAAATGTGTAATTCAAATACACTACTGTGCCAAAGTTTAGGGCGAGTAATAAGTACCTTTTTTTCTGAACGAGGATGCATTCAACAAATCAAAAGTGACAGTATTTTCATTTATAATGTTATAAAATTATACAACTTTGCCATCACAGTGCATTTTGTACTGTATTTTTAACTAATTAAATATAGCTTTGGCAAGTATAAGACAATAGTGTATGACTTATACATTAAAATATCTTACTGACCCCTAACTTTTGAATGGTTAGTGTATAAAACGAATGCATCTTTTCATAAGTACAAATAAACAGTAACACTTTTTGATCACATTAGTTAATGCATTAGTTATCAAGAACCTACAAGTAATAATCAATTTACAGCATTTATTAAAATAGCTTTGTTAAATATACCACAGATTGTTGTTAATTATTCATGCTAATGAATATGAAATGTAGTATATGCAGAAATTAACATTAACCTAGGTTAATAAATGCAGTAAAAGTATTTTTCATCATTAGTTCATGGCATTTAATACATTAGTTACTAGACACACACACACACACACACACACACACACACACACACACACACACACACACACACACACACACACACACACACACACACACACACACACACACACACACACACACACACACACACACACACACCTTAGCTGAATCCAGCTCAATGTGTTGTACAGGCTGTTTTTCTGTGAACAGTTGGATCTCCTCAATGATGTGCATCGTACCAGCTACATTCACAGCCTTTTGTAAACGTCCATCATCTGTCAAATCGCAGAGCACAACATCAACAGCTAATTAGAAAAGAAATTGAAATCAGAGAAAATCAGACACTCATAAAACACAACATACCTGTGCCGATGAACATCACATCGTAAGCTCTGTGGAGGCCTTGCACGTGGTGTACAGCGATTTGTGTGTAGTGCACAGAGTGCGTGAAGAGCACAGGCTGACTTTTGACAGGTCTGTCCATCAGGAAGTGGTCTTTCACAAAGTTTAGTACCTTATCTGGCATATCCAGGGATGAGTCTATTCCCAGCTGCCTTGAAGCATTAGTAATACACTGTAGAAAGGAGAAAAAAAACAATCTTCACAAAAAGCTTCACAGAAACTATAAAATCCTCCACTTATACAGAACTGGTAAAGTGTATATGTGGGAGTGTGTGTCATGTCATCTTACCATTCCAGGTCGTGGTTCAGGTACAGAGTGAGTGTGTGTGTACCACTGCTGTGTCTCTCGGTTCACCTCTTTGTAACGTCCAGTAAACGCTTGTTCTACCTGATCCATGCTGAACACACACACTGCTGAACTGCCTGCTAGACCTTTACTCCTACAAAAAATAAAGCAACAAATTAGAAAAAAGTTAACATTTTAGAACAGACACTAGAATTTGCAGTGTTAAATTAGAGCAAACAGTTTCTAGTATTAGTATAGTATTACTAGTATTAGGACAGAAAAACTTTATCTTCCTGTGCCCCTCTCTATTTTTCCGCGTACCATTGAGAAGTGAACACTGCATAGAGGAGTGTGTTTTTCTTGCGTTGGGCTGGAAGCACATATACATCCTGAATGATGTTGAAAGGAAAACCATCATCGGGTAGCGAACACAAGAGTTGAGCTTTAAGAAATGTGGTCCATTTCTTCTGCAGGACTCTCTCTCCACCTTGATCCTCCTGAGGTTATACACACAAACACACAAAAGCAGCTGATTTAACGCTTTCAACATATTTTCCTCACTTACAATATTTTATAATACTCTGAAGGACCACTAGGGGGCATCAGCACTCTAGCCCTGGTTTCATCTTTGGAGGGAAAGTATTGTTGCAGTGCCAATGGTACAGTGACAGTTTCAGACAGTGATAGCACAGTACTGACCGATTATCATATGAATATACTATAGAATTTATATAATTATCCAGGGTATTTCAAATAATAATATTGTAATGCCTTGGTACATGTCAAAAAACAAACAAACATGGTATTATCAATGTACTCCCATGGGAGTCAGGGAGCGTCAACTCAACAGGTGGGAAAGTAATTATGTGAACATTAATAGGGCAGAGTTCACAGCCTTCTGTGGTTCACCTTGTTCATCTGCTTCCTAAATTAACATGAAACTAGGGTGACCAGACGTCCCGTTTTCAGAAGTGTCCCAACAAATTACTAAAAAAATATGTAAATATGTGCCAGTTTCATCTGTTAAGCTCAATGACTTCTAATTAAATGACAAGTGTGCAGATTTTCAAACAGCTTTGTATTGTTACAATCCCAATAGTATGTAAATTAACAATGTGTATTCTTTCCCCATGTTTTCTGGACCAAAATCTCCTGGTTTATTTGTCAGCTAAAGTCCACTGGATAATGCAACACATGTCATCTGGCAAAACTTCAAATTTTTCGTCCGCTTTTTAGTATCCCTCATCCCTCCACAATATAGTTTGGTAAAGGGACCACCAACAACACCCCTTTTCTCTGTTTTCTCTAGTCATGTAGCACTGATTTAAAAAGGCTATCTACTGCATAAACCGTCTAGTTTTATTAAAAGCACATCTTGCCAAGTGGTGAATTACCCCTTTAAGTCAATGTCTTTCTAGGTACTGTCCCTGCCATCATTTGTGCTTCTTAATAGAGTTCTCTCAAAATGGAGAATGGAGCAATGTTGACTGGCTATTTAGCTATTGGTTAACAATATCTAATAAGTGAACAAAATAATCTAGTTCATACAAAGCTAGAACAAATTATTACACTTCAAAGATTATGAAGACTATATAATATAATGAGAACTAATGGATTTTGCAGTATAACAGCAGGAAACATGTATAAAGAAAGTAAACAGTCGATTTTAATTCGACCTTTAGTGCTGCTGAAGAGAGTGAGATGAGGAATATTTAGAGGATATGAATATACTTAGTGTATACTGATAGTGAATATATTCGGATTTCTGTATGTGTGTCTGTACGTACGTGTGTTTTTTCTTTTCAGGTTTATGCTGACTTTATCAACACTGTGTGAACTGCTTAAACACTCCATCTTACCTTACACACACGTGCAATCCTGGACACTATGGTGTTATCAAAGAAGTCGAACTCCTTTCCCATCTCACTGAAGAAAAAATAGATCTGATCATCACTTCTCTCACTGTCTTGACCTGTAATGTGAGCAGAACCTACAAACGCTGGGTCTGACGGACCACAGCGTGCACACACACACACACACACACACACACACACACACACACACACACACACACACACACACACACACACACACACACACAATTTCATTTACCATATTCCAGAAAACAAAACTGTACAACTGTTTATTTAACATCAGAATCAGTCAGTAATTTTCTTTTTCCAGCATGCGTGAGAAAGCATGGTTCTGTAATCACTGATGCTGGCATTTATTTTTAGATATTAATCTCTTAGAAGGTCCCTTGTGAGGAAGTGTGTGTGTTTGTATATATTTACCCTGGAGCCAGTTGAGAGAGTTCTCCGTTTTGAGAGGGGTGCCAGTCCCTAGACTCCTATATATGGTGGGCTCATTTCCCTGGAAGTTACTGACAGTAGCAGTGTACAGTTCCCCATCTATAACACAAAACATTCAAGTGCTCATTAACACTTAATCAACTTTTTCATCAAACTTGATGTTTATATATGAAGTTCAAACAAAAAGATTGCATTGTTTTTGCATGAGTATACTCACCCACTGTAATAGCTGTAGATCTGTATTCTGGATTAAATGGACAGCGTCCACGGGCATCCTCCATAACGGTTTCCCCCTTTTCATCTCTTTCCAGAGAGAAACTTGAAATGTTCTACAAATTTCATGAAAAACACAAACACGTCATTCGTTAAATCAAATGACACAAGACACACTTGCACAAATGGGTCAATGACATAAAGCTCAGTATTTTGTCTTATATATTATTTTATTCAAAAATACATTAGAAAAAGCTATTTAAATACACAATGACTGTGTGAAACAACAACAACAACAATAATAAAATAAATGACACCATAGAGAAGCTGTCAACAGACCTTCATGACTATCAGATATCAGATTAGTTTTACTTTAAGTGATAAAAAATCACTTTTATATTCATATTTATTATGTAATACCACATTTTTAGAGACATTAAATTTAAATTCTCAAGGTTTTCCACAACTATATGAATCTGACATGCATATAGAGAGTACATTTCCAAGAAGTTAATTTGTAAATAGTTTTTTTTTTTTTAAACAAGAAGAGATGTCTCACAATGTAAGCGCAGATGGGGCTGAAGGCATATGTTCCACACACATACAGGTGTGTGCTGTTCAAATGCAGTAATATCTTGATGTAGTTGAAACAGTCCGTCTGAAACACATAGGAGGCAGATTATCTTTTAGTTTGTTGTTTTAATATATTGCGTCACATTTATATTAACAATAACCGCAACACACTTATACCTTGGGGTCCTTTCCCTTGAAGATACACTCCTTCCTCTTCCTTTCTGGAGTGCTCCATGTGAGCTGCAGAAGAGACAAAACAACGCTGAGTACCATCAAAATGCACTCCTACAAACATTCTCGCACACACTTACTGTTTTCTGTAGATACGTCACGCTGATGTTGTCCAGGCTGAGAGAGAATATGTTCTCCCTGGCTCCCACGTAGATCTTGTTTTCATCTGGGCTCAGCAGAAGAGTTGAATAGTTATACACACCATCCACAGAGAACTCTCTCACTGATCGCCCTTCTGCATCTGAACACACCCAGAGGCAAAAATATTACTTCGTACACCTCATAAAAAGAACAAAAATCAATGTTATCCGATGTTTCGCATATTCAATCAGTGTCTAAATAAAGTCTTAGAGTACATTCAGAAAGCATCTTGCATTCCTCACATGGAGTGCTCCTTAGAAACTACACAAACCTGGCACACAAGCCGACCCTTTAAAATTATGTTGGCTCGCATGTCCAGAAGGTTTTCCTGGCAAGGCACAGAGGTCACTAACGTCAGTGTTTACTGACATAAAACCTTTTACAAGCCGTTTTGTTCTAAGTACAACCATTACATTTGCATTTCAACCTCAAATGATTAATGAGTATGGCTGTTACTCTGATACAGTACACCAGCCAGGGTTTGCAAATGGTTCTAATAGCTCTTGTAAATGTTTACAATCAAGGATTAAACCCTCCTGTGTGTTTGGCTAAGATGAGTGAATGCAACATTTGGAACAGTCTCGTAATGGGTCTTTCGGGAATAAGAAACATGGCAGTTCAAGTAGCCCTAAAATTGAGCTAAATTATAGCAGATGAGTGGTAGTCTGAGGCCAGCAGAGCTTCTTCCACAGATTGCAGTGCTCATTACTGACATTGCTGCTTTCGTGAGCATAAAATGCCATTTTATGCAACATTTCCATTTCAAATGCTTTCTATTCTTCAAAGAAAAAATTATACCATGGCTTCCACAAAAATATTAAACAGCACAACTGTGACATTGCTACTACAACATTGATACATAATAAGAAAAGTAGCTTGAGCACCAAATCAACATATTAAAATGATATCTAAACGATCATGTGACACTGAAGACTTGGAGTAATGATGCTGAAAATTCAGCTTTGCCATCACAGGAATCTTTTCCATCATACTTTAAAATAGAAAAGAGTTTATATTGTTTTAATATTTCACAATATAATTGTTTTTACTGTATTTCTGATCAAATAAATGCAGCCTTGGTAAGAGTTCCTACACATTTTTTGCATTTCAAAATTCCATACTTTTCCAGACTAAAATTTCCAATCCTCTCTGTAGATTTTCAGACCATATTTAACATAAATGGTTCATACAGCATTATTTTCAGCTTTAACTGTGGTATATAGTACAGTAAATATTTTTTATTTCCTCAGGGGTCAACATAGTGACAACATACAGAGCCCCTAAAATATTTTTTTTTCCAATTTAACGCATCCTCTGTGGAGGCAGAGAAACCATGACATAGAATTGGCTGATGGCACAATACGCCTGTGTGCATTGTCCTACCCAAGGGTCTATAAAAAAGACTGGTATTGTAAAAAATAGTGTTCAAAAATTGGCTTTCGTTAAGGAAGTACATTATATTACAAAGCCTTAGGTCTGCTTTAACATTAATGCATACCGGTACTCTGTGGCGGCCAAGAAACCACACCGCCAAAATGGGCTGATGCGCAATAGTGACAGTCGTGTTTGACAATCACTAAAGAATCACTAAACAGCTGCCATGAAAACACACTTCTTGTATGATACTTTTCATTAAATTCCATAATCTGCTTTCTTTTTTCCATACCTTCCCAGACCTGGAAATTGCTCAAATCAAATTCCATACTTTTCCAAACTGCGTAGGAACCCTGTATAATATTGTTGCCACTTAAAATGCTCGAGCTCTTTCAAGCAGGATGGATTCCTTAATCAGCTGGAAAAATGGATTCTGAAAGTGATTCCAACAATATCGTTTATCTGTGCGGTTATCGTTATAGTTCTTGACCTGCTATTCTTTTAGGTTAGACTTTATTTCGACATTCTCTTGGGTATAAGTAGCATTGCACCTACATGTCAACTAACTCTCATTAGAGTATTAGTTGAGTATTAGGAGTTAGAACCCCTAGAATAAGGGGTTCTGGTTAGCAGAATACATTTACATGTACCGGTACTTGCACAGTTACTTACGTCAGTAGAATGCGTGTTGGGGAACCATCAAAATAAAGTGTTAGCAGATAATGAGCAGACAGTCTACTAATACTCATTATCTACTAATAATGAGAGTTAGTTAACATGAAGGTGTAACATACTTTATTGTCAACAAAATGTCTAAAGGGGACCATCTAATTAAAGTGTTACCTTCTTTTATATTTAGACATTTTTTAGAACTATATCTTTATCATTATAGTTAAGTTTTCATTCGTAGGTGTGAAGGGGCCTTTACAGTAGTACGTGAAGTGTAGCTTTGGATAAGAAAGCATCTGCTGAATAACTAAATAACTCATGCACTTACTGTATGAGAAACTGATGCGTGCTGTGACATCATCTTCATTAACCACGGTTGCTTGTAAAACTCCAGCCAAAAAAATCCATATGGTCCAAACCAAGAGCCATAGAGAGTTTGTGGTTTCCATGGATACTTTCCATTGGACTTTCCATTTGGTCGCCATGGTCAACTGCTTTGCAATTGAAGATTGTAATATTCCAGGTATCTTTGGTATTCAAATGAAATGTTTACACCCTGTCGTTGATGGATACTTTCATGGATACTTAAGGTCACCGAGACCTTGCCATACTGCAATTATGCCCTCAAAGAGGTCAAAGGTGGAGAGATATCAGATCCTTGTGGGCAAACACACACTTATTTTAACACATTCCTCCTAATAGAGACTATCCACGTAGCAAACTCCAATTAGTCCGTCTGGAATCTGCAGAGGGAGAAACAGAAGCACATTTAAATCACATGATTAAACAGAAACGAACAGACTGAATGATGTGGCCTCCCTGGGAGGGAATAATAAGAATAATTTAATTTAGCTACAACCATGAGTTAAAGAACTCAAGTCAACTCATAGATGTTTCTCAGTTCAAATGAGGCTGATCTCAACATCCACAGCACATGCTTCAGTGTTTTTGCGGGAAAGAGGCTGAATCTAATGTCCTCCTCTGCATGACTTTATCCAAACAGAATTTGGAAATGCATCAACTCCTCCCTTTTGGCCAGATCAGCTTTTAAGGGTGGTATGTCCTGAAAACAGGAAGGCTGTGTAGTCTCTGTAGCCTCAAACACAACACACAAATAAAATTACAAAATTCCACACTGCTCGCACTTATGTTCTCAATTTCTATTTATTTTTAATATTTGTATTATTTATTTATTATTATTTTGGAGAAAATTAAAATCAACAGTCAATTCCGAATCTGGACTGCCAGTAAATAAACTGCCAGTTAGATCAGGTCATTCAGGTGACCATTTTGTCTTTAGCATTGCAAACCATAAAATGCAAACAGTTTAGAGTAGACCATTAAACAGCCCAAAGTTTGGCCATGTAAACATATAACTACAGATGTATACATCAGCAATATAGCCTAAATCGTGCATACATGTAACAAAGTTCCACCTAAATGCATGTGGTACTGACATAAGTACAAGATGTACACAAACACCCATACAGCCTGCAGATGTCACATAACTGCCCTGTGCTCCTGCTAAGACTCAAGAGTCAGAATTGGAAGACAGGCACTACTAAATGATTAAAGACAGAGATAAAAATAAATCATGCTGCGTACACTTTCATAAACTACTGCTATAGCAGACCTGTCATGTACACACACAAAATATGGCTCTATAAAAAAACGTCCCTTACTATGAGAACTTTTGCAAATTAATGACCCTCCATAAATATTGAAATGATCTGACATGCATGATCTCAAAAGATGACGACTTGAAAGGGGGATTAATAATTTGACCTGAATCAGGATTTTTGCACTCAAGATTATGATTGATTAAAAGTGTGATGTAACTTTGTGAACAAGTGTAAACATACAGTAAAATCTTTCATTCTTAGGACACTCTGAAAGGGTTAGTTCACATACAAATTTAAATTCTGTCAGAAATTACTCACCCTCATGTTGTTCACCCTCATGAATAAAGTTGTTATTTTTGTTTTTGATCAACTTAAGGTTGATAAACACTGTAGTCACTTGGACTATTTTAACAATATTTTTACTAAATGTCTGGGCCTGCAAGTTTCAATTACAATGGAAGCCTATGGAGGAGTGAGACCACTCTCAGATTTCATCAAAAATATCTTAATTTGTGTTCAGAAGATAAACGAAAGTCTTACTGGGTTGGAACAACATGAGGGTGAGTAATTACTGACAAAATTTTCATTTTTGTGTGAACTAACCCTTTAATGAAGCGTCTCATTGTCGTCGCCATAGACAATTGAACATTGTGCCAAACATTACATCTAGAGAAGAATGGCACAGATACCGAGGTCAAACTTGTTATCTTTTACTTCAAAAAGATATCTGATATGTGCAATAAAATTTACAAGCTGCCTAGTATCTTCCCCCTAACACTTTTATTATACTAGTTGGAAGAATGCAGTACACCATTGGTCTTTTTCTTTTACTACTTCCCTTTACATAGTGAGTCCATGGCTTTTCCTCTGACAAAGTGATAAACCAAATGGAGAGCTGGTTATCATTTGTTGACTCCCTACTGACTCAAAACAGGAGAACTCACACTATCTTTACCAAATAATATAAACATCAAAAGGTTCTTTGATAGGACATACAAGGTATTCATTCTCTAGTCCTCGTAGTCTTTGATCCAAAAGGCTGATGGTGTTCTAAAGAGAGCAGAGTTTATGTAAACAATAAAGGTCTGCTTTCATGTGCTCTCTTCTCTCATCTAACCACCTAGAGGAACTACAGTTTTAACCTGTTTTTTTTATTATTTTTTTTTTTTTTTTTAGCAATCTTTAGTCTTAGACTGAAAATATTACCACGTATCTATCTCACGGTTTAGATTACGGTACTTGTTTTTTATTCTGTAACTAAAATTGTCTTTTGTGGAAAAAAATGTCTTGATCACTAATTTAATTTAAATTGTTATCTTACATGTTAATCATTATCAAACCTCCCTCATACTACACTGCAAAGTCACATGATCTAAAGCGTAAACAAAGTTAAAAGTCCACCCGACACAATTAAGCAAGATGATATCAGTTTTCAGATCCCACTCTTAATTAAAATTATTAATATCAATCAATGTTAATGAATGCACTACTTGATTGAAGTATCTTTGACACTGAAACAAGGGAAATTCACATGTTATAGGATGGGTTCAGCAAACGTGGGACAAGTACATTTCAATATTAACTGCCCTTTAAATATCCAAGTAAACAATGTAATAGTCTTTGTTCGTTCTGTGCATGCTTTCATTTGCCTGACATATTCATAGTGAATAGTAAGCTTCAGTATCAAAATGATTATTTATGAGGGTCTGCTTTATGTACTTTTCCAGTTTAACCAAATATGATTTTTACAGTTATTTTTTAATTGTTTAGAACTGGCTTATGGTCATGAATCATTGGACTAGCGTTGTGATAGCGGTTGGTTTTTGGTTTCAGGCTGGACAATGCTGGTCATTTGCAGTCGACGTGGCTGGCCCAAACTGTAGTTAACGGATTGCTGGACTACCAACTGATGGGCAGCGATTTACTTAGATCTTCTTGATGAAGGTCTAGTAGGGTTGGTTTTCCCAACAGTGACACAGACCTAATTTGGTCAAAATCTAAAATCTATAACTATAGTTTGTTATCAGAACATTGCTTTACTTTAAATGCAGTGGTCATTGCTGTAAACTTAAAACCACTGCCCCAATTTTAATGATGATCTGCTCCACGTGATGATTATGAAAAAACATGAAAAGCAACGCCTACACCACCACTGATAGCCTATAAAAGTCGCAATAAATTATAGTGTACGTTTTTTGATACATTTACAGAGGGTGGACGCACATAAAAAATAGCCTACAGCTTTTATCAGCACCCCCTCTCACAAAAATGACTACTTTTCCATAGTTCACCTACATTTTTAACGTTATTCTACCTCACAAGGCTAACTGTTACTTGTAAGCTCTCGAGCTTTACTTTGCGGTGACTGATAACACATGCGCACAATCCAGCACCACCTTGTTTATTTGAGCCCATTTCCCACCCACCTACTACCACCCACCCCCCAACTAACTCACCCACCCTCTAATACCACTACAAATACACGATATACAGCCTGAATCCTAATACACCATATAGCTTATGTTAAACGAAAATAAATTACTGACTGATAGTAAAAAGTGATGTTTTGCAACAGGTGATTTTAAGCACCCAGCATTCAACAGATAAACGTGGTCAGTCCTACATATTCATACGAACAATACTGAATCCTAGATCGCACCTCTTGGTCTACCCACAGCCCCCCCCCTTTAACTTATTGTTTATATAGCCTACGTAACTTACCACTAAAGCCAATACACCTCTCTCCGAACTGCCAGTTGATGTGATTTGGAAATTAGCCTTTAGATTTGTATTCCAGCATGTTTCCTTCCTCTCAGTCCCGGTTAACAGTATAACATTCAGCCGCTGATTTCTTTGCTCATGGATCTACCGCTGCGCTGACTGAGACACTCGACACTCCTCCTCCTCCTCAAACCATTGACTGGAGCCACACCTCTAACGCACACACACACACACACACACACGCCAAACTAGAGGTGCTCTCTTTATCCGACGAACTCTGGACTCAATTGTATCCAGTGGGAAGCTAACAGTCACAATTTCTCAGCTGGTAAACAAGAGCCAGAAAGTGTTTTTGTGTTTTACTATCAGGGGATTGTGGAGGACTAAAATGATAGGGTAAATTCACATGTCATTTAGGCCTAATGTAACTTTATTTAATGTAGGCTAATAGGCTATTACTTTGAAATGTACAATTTCAGAATTTGAATTAGTAGCTTAATTATATAGCCTAGGCTATTTGTTTTTTTAGTTAATTACTTAGGCCTATACAAAATGGTTTTCCACCTATCATAAATGTGACCAGCATGTTTACATTATATGATACAGACTAATCTATTATAATAAAAAAATATTAGGTCCTTATACCATATATGTCCAAAATATGTACTTCAATCTGTATTATGTTTAAAGGAGTAGTTATATTAAAAATTAAAAATCTGAATTTTCTCTTGAAAATTCTGTAATTTACTCACCCAAGTTGTTTCAAACCTGTATGAATGTCTTGCTTATGCTGAACACAAAGGAAGATGTTTTGAAGAATGTCGGGGAGCGAAGATATTTTGAAGAATGTTGATAGGCTAACCAACCAGTTGATGGACCCCATTGACTTCCATAGTAGGAAAAAGAAAATACTATGGAAGTCAATGTGGCCCATCAACTGTTTGGTTACTGACATTCTTCAAAATATCTTCTTTTGTGTTTAGCAGAAGAAAGAAATTCATACAGTTTCAGAGGAGCAAACAGGTCATGTGACTATTTAAAATTAAGACAAATCAAGAATCTGTACTTTCATTTATAGTTCGCCACTAACAAAAATATATATTTTTATATGAATAAATATATGAAAATACATCAGCAACATTTTATAACCTTAAGTTAAAAATGTATAATAGTTGAATAAGTGCAGCCAATCAGGTGATATAGGTTTCTGGTTTTCTGGGACTCCCAAACTTAGATAGTCCTTCAAATTGAGGAGAATAATTCATGCTCAAAGGAAATTACAGGGGATTAGAGGTAGATCAGCAGCAAGGGCCAGAGCTGAGCTCAGGCATCCATGAAATCTCTAGTAAAGTTACGGCAGACTGGCATCAAATGCAGTTTAATGAGCAGTTGTGCTCTTAGACAGGAGTTAGTTATCAAAAGGATATTTCTCAGTCACGGGTACAGTCTTTTCCATCCTCTTTTTACTTATAATGATATTCTTTTGAACCGTTCACTCTATTGTGCACCCTGATAGAGATTCAAAGTTATAATGTTGCTTTGATCACTTTGGTGGTATTCATTCACCAACTGCACCCTGTTTGTGCAGAAATAACAGATTTCATGCCGTGGAGATCTTGTGTAAATATAAAACAGTGTTTTATCTATACCAGATAGAAAGATTCTTATACTTCTGTATCATGCTGTACTGTCTTCTTACTCGTACAGCTAGATCAGTGTCTGTCTTTACCATTTAGCTTGTCTCCTAGGTAACCTGTTCAGTGTACTCCACAATTGAACAAATGAGAAATGAGAGCCTTGAGTCATGTGCACAATCTTACACAGTGGACCACACCAGCTTTGTCTACAATTTTAGGTTTGCTATATTTAAAGGTAAACTGCTGGTCTTGTTCAACATTTTTCTTATGCTTTTGTTACCGGAACTTCCTGTTTTATCATGTCGAATCTTCTATCACTGTGTGCACTTAAATTCATAAATGTCATGCGGTTTTGGAGTTAGGCTGCACTGTTGCAGCAGCAGGGAGTACTGTGTAATTTCACATAAATCTCCCAACACATTCGTTTCTTTGGAAGAGATACAAATGCACAGCTAAGATGGATGACTTATGACAATCCATCAAATGTGGTTTGGTGTGTGAAACAATGATAGAGCTGAGAGACCAAATGCATTCAGCAGATATGAGACAACCAAAAATAGTCTAGACGTGACAGTGCAACTCAAGCACTAGAGACCGAGTAGCTTTTTTGAAATAGTGGCACCCCTAATGGACTGGCAACTAAGGTAGACCCAAACCCTCCCTGCCTCATCCTTTTTTCTCTCTCTCTCTCTCTTGTATATACACACCGAGTCACATGCGTTTGACTCAGCAAGCTGTCATATCCTCCTCTTCAAATTCAAATGAAACCACAACATCCAAGAGTCACTAAACTGTTAATACTTCTAGGACTCAAGCCAGTTCTGAGTCTTGCTGCTGGGCAACTCTGCCCCTCAGTGCATGGCGTGAACAGTCTGATGAGTTGTGGCAAGGGAGAGGGATATCTTGTGTAAACAGAGGGATTGCATTCCCAGGCTCGGAGACGTGGTGATTAAGAACTGATGTTAGTCAGAGTGACCAGCAGTCCATATGACTAAATAAATGATGCCTCCAACCAGTTTACAGGACCAGCCACAATCCGTCTTAGACTTTACCATAAGTCTTAAAGGGATAGTTCATCCAAAAATGAACCTTTTGATTGCAAATCTTTCTTCAGTGGAACAAAAAGGAAGATGCTTTGTGCAAAAAAAATTGTCAATAGGGTTCAATAGTCAGTGGGGGTTCAGTGTTATTTTGGACCCCACTGACTATTATTGTAAGGACAAAAACAGTATAGCAACATTCTTTAAAATATATTATGTTGTGTTCCACTGAATAAAGTCAAGTCGCCTTAATTTATATAGCGCTTTATTGTTTCAAAGCAGCTTCACAGCAATAAACAGACATTTAAATCAATGATGCAAATATGAAATAAATTTAATCTTCTGCAGCAAAGCAGCTCTAAAAACTACAATAGTGTGATGTTTCAGCTCAGTGTTGATTCACTTCACTTTAATAACTGTGTAAAATTAATCAATTATGAAACGTGTTCAGCTAGCTAGCTATAGTAGTAGAAGGCAACAGTGTCGTTATTCAGCTCAATCAGTTCAATACCTGTACTGATGTTGCAAAATTCCTCAATTTATGAAACAAATTTTGATTAAGATATAAGCTGTGAAGTTAAATTGATAATATTACTGATTATTTAATGTATTTTAAACCCAGCTAAGCAAGTTAAGGGGTAACAATAGAAAAGAACCCAAACTCCACGAACTAAAGTCATATGCAGGTTTGGACGACATGAGGGAGAAAATAATGACAGAACTTTTTATTTTTGAGTGAAGGATTATCCTTTAAATTCTAATCTGAGTGATAAAATCAGGATGAAATGAGGATGTGACTTTTATGCGTATGCAATGAAAGGTATTGGAATCTAACACAGTTTCATAGCAGTTTGGTTCTAAGTGAAGTTTTTATCAAAATGAAACTTGACACTAATGTCAGATACAGGCCTTCATGGAGTCTTGTGGGTCAGCTGTATTCTTGAAACGTTTAAAACTAGAAAAACAGTCTAATGATGACCTGACCATGCAGCAAACTCTCTGAAATAATGAACTCAGTTTGTTTGTTTGTGAACTATAAAACATAAATTGTTATTTCAGAGTAAAAATGCTGATAATGTTGTCATTACTATGCAACACTAAATCAAAGTATCGGCTTGTTTTCTGCTCAGAGGACACTCTTTGGATCATTCAGGCTTGTTTGCAACTTGCAAGATAAATTTGAATGAAAATTGAATGAGAATGGATAGTGCTCTAGGGACCGTTACCTCATCTCTCAGAGCAACAAAACAGGAATCAAGTGAGAGAAACGGGTGAAAGAAAAAAGGGATGGGGGTTGGGAGACTGAGAGAAGTAGAGAAAGACAGAAACTGAGAGCAGGATGTTTAAAGTCAATGCCCTGACCTTTCTTTAGCTGCTCAACAATCTGATTCCAGTTTCTCTGTCAGTAACAGGTTGATTTCAAACAAAATACAAACTGTATAACTGAACATCTTGACAGAAGAAAAAAAATTCTCCGGATCTCTGAAATGAAAGTAACGCTGACCCTAATAAAAGACCAGTCAGGACATAAAGTGCTGTTTTAGACCTCACTTCTCATCATTAGTTCCACTCAGTATGCCCAGGCTTGATACTAATGAGAGTCTTGTCCCGAAACACAAGGCCAGCTCTGCATGATGGGAACTGGGCTAAAAACGGACCTGTCACCCTAGCGCTGAATGCCACTCCATTCACATTGTACACAGGGGGTAGTGTGTCACTGAATGTGGGAGAGTACATGTGCTTCATGTGTTGTGTGTGTGGATGTTCTTTTTATGATTCACTCAGCACTGAATAAAGGGCCAGAAAACTCTCAAGCTAATCTCTCCCACTGGATCTATACACACCCTGCTGTGGGTGTGGATACACACCCAGAGAAGGAGAAAGGAGCCTTTCACACACTCAGATGTGAAGAGCTGAAACAATGTTCTGGCTATTACCACAGTAACCACCTGTTAGTGTGTGTGTGTGCTTGTGCACATGCACATGCACACAAGATACTTGTATATGTGTATAAGCAAGTGTATGTTATAATTCCTGCATTCAGGACACATTTTGAGTCCACGTGCATCCCGATAGGAAGGAAACACTTGAAGCCTACAATTTCGGTAAGGTCACTCACACGCTCACTTTTCCAGCTTGGAGGTCCCAATGGTCACAGATGTTGAGGGGACATGATGCAATGCAAAGAAACAGTTCAGATCAGCACTGACCCTTAGCAATAACTTCATGGGAATCCAGCAGAAAAAAAATCCATCAAATTATAACATCTTAACGAATTGTAATATGAACTTTTATGAAACATAAACTTGAATCAAATAATCAATATTTAATATATCAAAATATATATTATGTGTGCATTATAATGGTTTGACACTACAAATGGTTTACAGAAAAAAAAAAAAAAACTTGTATGACTTATTCTCATTATGAACTTCTCCACAAGCAACTGATCCACAATCATTAATGCACTTTTTATACTTCCACTAAACCCTTGCTTTGTAGCTACTGCTTTACAGTCACACCTAATAAAATGCCTGTACAAGCATGTAATTTAGCCAATATTGGTCAACTTTGAACCCAGAATTAAAGCACTTTACACTCATATCGCATTTTTCACACTCAAACACGTCACAGAATGGGTTATCACCAATGCAAATGGGAATAAGTAGGAGGCCCATGATTGATAAAAGACATATGTAAAATGGCCAGGATGCCTAGGTTACACAATTGGACCCCCACAGACCCAAACACCCTTCTTTCAACAGCAATCAGGTGTTCCCCAGGAGGTCTCCCATCAGGAACTGGCCAGGGCTCAAGCCTTGCTTAGCCTAGAATGGGAGAAAGCAGGGGAGTGTTGTACAGTGATAGCTGCTAGCTTTTAAAAGTTTTATTAGCTTTCTTTTTATTTTTATTTTACATTAAATTTACACCAATGAGTTGTAATTTAAAATAAACTACTCACATTTTTATGAAGTAATTCACCATAATAATGACAGGGCGACCTCTTCTGTTTGTGCGAGAATACACATGCTGTTCTAGCGATGCAAAATAAGGGCAGTGAAGCGTCCTCTAACGTCCATTATATGTGTAAGTCTTCTAATTTATATAAATTGCCCAAAATAAAAATGCAAATTGAACACAGATACAGAATAATACTGCTTTATGATTTAAATCTATAAATTCAATGCTTTGAAAAACATGTAATTTGTTCATATTTCTCAATTTCTGTAAATCTCTTTTACAAATACCATTGCCTGTGGTCGCCAATATTTTGCATTAAATCCTAAAGGTATGGGGACATATTTGTGTGCCCATGAGCTCCATCATTTTCTTGTGACAGCGAGTGAGGAGCCCGGGCTGTTTATTCGTTCACGTCACTCTTTCTCTCATTCCCTTCTTCCTTCCTTCCTTCCTTCCTGCCGAACACAGAGAACCAGACCAGCAACAATTCAAACTAGAAGCGGACATTCACATCTTCCAAAGTGTTTTCAACGTATACACCCGATTTTTGGAGCGTGGTAAGTTCGACAACGGTTCTGTTCATATTGTCATAGAAACAGAAAATCGAAACTGATCGAATAGCCCGCCCGAAAAAAGCCCGACTGTCCCACTGTCTATCTATCCCAGCGAAACTCACCGATTTCTGTATAACTGCCTCAAACTATATGTGCACTATGAACTGGATGCTGATATTACAATCCGCTTTTCATCGGCATCAATATTACGATTTGAGCTCGTATTCCGAGGGAGCGATTCGTATTTAGGTCATTTTATAGAGCTAAAATGTCGCGGTTTCTTTTTTACTTCCACATCTCTCATGGCACAAACAGATAGTCGTCGGGAGGGGAATGGAGGGAGTGAAAAAGAGCCGCATAAACGAATAGAGCAGGCCACAACTCGCCTTCGGTTAGCCTAGCTCACTGTTTGACCGGAGCAAAACTTAAGATAGGCCCATCCCCGTGCAGACTGGATTCAAGTTTCCCTCTCTGAAGTTTCTTTTCACAACTCTTTACATTTGGACTGAATGTAAGCTGCTGGTGATGCTGAATAATGTGGGGAAGTTTTAAGATGTAAGTTAGCTAGCTGGCTAGTGAATTTGCTTGAGAGTTCTCGTGGTGTGGTTCATGGGTATTCGTTGCTATATTTATTTTAAAGATCGTGAGTGAATATATTAAAACACCGATGATCACTGCGATTGTTTGCCAACATCTCTGAGCGCCGGTCAGGTGGTTAATTGTCACGCATCTTCAGATCAGATGCTATGCGTCCTGAAAGAAAAGTAACGTTAGCAGTTTAACGTTAGCTACTTTTACCATTTTGGTTGACAGTTATGCATCTCATGTGTTCAGACCTTACAGTCCATGGTTCAGACTCACCTTGCGTGAAGCATGGTGTTTGAATTTGACTTTTGAAGACGATGCTGTCCAAAAAATATATTACTATATAGTTTTGTTAAGTGATAGACCAATATGAGATTTTGTACTTGTATTTTGAAGATACATTAGTAACTTAGCTATACCAACTTTAATATCTGTTCACACCATAAGATAATTTAGGCTATCACATGCAGTTTATATATTTCGCTTTAAATGCTCAAGCTTTTTTTGCTTTCCAACAATATCATTAATTTGTGTCGTATTATAAAAATATTAATATTTGATTTCTTGATGACGGCCGATAAAAACATTGATAGCAAATCAGAATTCACACCGACTTTAAAGAGTTTGTGAATTAACAGTGGAAGACGAGGGAATGCTGCGCGTGCTTATAATAAACAGTTCCTTATCGCTAATATAGTTATAGCTAGTTCCCTTCCAATATATCGGTCTCTCAACGTTGCGTCATCTGTGATGCTTTGGGAAACAAGTCTCGTGGCCCCTTCCATCTAATTTGGAGCGCCTGGTGAGGAAAGGCCGCAGATAGATATGGGGTGCTTCTCAATATCCCTCCTCGTCTCCTCGCTCCTCCGTCTCCATCCTATGACCTGGGGAAAACCGATCAAGCTCAGTCCAACTTGAAGGACATCTCAATTCTCTAATTGCACCGCGAGGGAGGCGAGGATCGAGGAGTGAGGAGGTTTCCAGAGGAGCTATGAGCGAGGATACACAGGTGTATCCTATGCGGTAGTGTTTTATTGACTTAACGTGACGCACGTGTAAATTCTCCTCCCCCTTTACATCCAGTAGTATATTCCTGCACAACCGGAGGCTGCAGTTTTAGGACCCCAGTTTTTAGGACCGCAGTTTTAGGACCCTAGTTTTTTGTGACAGCGCCACCTACCGAACTGGATGATATAGCGGCGGCTGCTGTTTCAGGGACCGCAGTTCTAGGATCCAGGTGGTTTGAGTTTGTACATCAAGATCCACCTTGATCCTAAGTCTCATTAGAAAATATATAATATTTTAACAAATAAGATTATGGAATAGAATAGCTCCTGCAGCAGGTGGATTAGAGCAAGTAGCATCAAGCTACACGACACAATTTAAAAGATTAATATTAAACTTTTACTTAAAGCTCACTTTAAACCACCATCGAGTAAGATAGGATATTTGTACCATATTCCGGTTGCGGTTTTAAAATGGTTTTAAGTCATAAAAAGATGTTGAGAATATGGTATACATAAAGCAATTTATATGCAGCTAATGGCTTACACCTTGCTTGGCAATACTGTAAACATTCTTAATTCAAATGAAAATACCAAAAATTGCACGAAAAATCACACACAAACCACATATACTCGAAATCGTGCATTTTATTAGCTTCTTGTTTCAGGTGAAGATGATGTGTCTTAGCTTTGTTATCACGGATAACAGGACCGCGTCATGCAGAAGGGCAAGATTATTGTCACGTTGAACCACGTGAGATGATTGACAGCTGTAACGTTACAGCGAATGAGACTTGCGTACATTACTGACGCAAATCAGGAAGAGGAGACCCAGATCTCTGTGTTCGCTTGTTTGAGTTTTATCATAAACACTATCGAGTCTTAAATCTTTCTAATGATGCTCAGTTTGTCCAGATAAAAATAATTAAGAGTGTGATGTTTTTACGAGTAATGAATGTAGAACAACAATCTGTTGTGATCAACAATGTGATCTTTATCTTTGCCGCGAAAGGGGTTAAATTTGTGTTTTTGGGGGTTAAATCCAGTTCTGTAGGTGGCGCTGTCACAATAAACTAGGGTCCTAAAAACTGTGGTCCTAAAACTGGGTGTCCTGAAACTGCAGGCCACTCCCGTTGTGCAGGAATACCCTTCTCTTTACATCGGTCACAATAATTTTATAGCTATATAATTTTATTGCAGTTTATATAAACCACACGTCACATATTTCAACAGGGTATCTTGCTTTATTATTATTTATTATTAATTTCTTAAATAACCAAACTTTCAACAACATAAGGGCAGATCTTTTGAGCGCTGCTAATGACGCTGTAAAGTGACGCTCGAGTGATCAAGTATTCCAATGTAGAAAGAAAAGCTTTCATTCGATTCCTCCGTTCTCATTTCCTTTCCTTGCACCCTTCCCCCGCGTCCTCCAGGGGGTGGAGCTGAGATGCGAGGAAAGGAATCGAGGATGCACAAATAAGAATTGAGAAGCACCCATGGTGTCGTCTGATACAGTGGACTGGTCTGCCAGCCCCATAGATGACTCTGCTACCCACCGCAGCAACACTGATTTGCGGATGAGGAGCTCTTCCACGTGCTGTCTAAGGCAGTGGAGGAACTCACCTGGAGTGTGTCCCCCATGTGGAACCAGAGCGCAGCAGGTTGGACGATTAGTTCCTCCAGCCTGGCTACTGACCTCGCCCTGCGGGCTACTAAGGTGACGGCCCAATCCATCGGCCACCCGATGGGGAGTTTAGTTGTGTTGGACTGCCACCTGGCTGACTGTCAATGATATTAATGAATGCGGAGAAGGCCGTCCTTCTTAACGGCGCTGTTCACCCCTCTGGCTTATTTAGTTACTCGTGGAGTCCTTTGTGGAGCGCTTCACCAAGGCTCAAAAACAATCGAGAGTGATTAAACATTTCACACCAAAGCGCCGAAGCCCCTCTTCCTTTTTCGCCCCGCTTGTTATCTGCGCAGCGTTCCTTATCCTGACAGGTACCGGTGCGTCCTAAGGACTCGTGGCCCAAAACGTCATCCCTTCACGAAGCGCCACGGTCGACACCTTTTGGGGAAAGCTGTAGTTACTCGAGAAGGAGACTACTGCCTTGAGATTCACTTACTGCTTACTTCTCACTGTCGTTGTAGCTTGATGCGTCACTTAGGGTTTATTACTATATCATTAATGAGTTATTTTAAGTGCTGAGATTCGCCACGTCTATCCTTGTATTATTCACCTACTTGGCCGTGTAACTGCTTGTGAGATATTGTAAATGACCTGTAAATGCGCAAAAAGTCCTATCATTGCAGTTTTACGAAATATTCCATTCTCGTTTTTGGCTGGAAAAAACCACCGCATTCAAGCGTAAAAACTTTTTCTGTGAAATTGTATTTTCAATTTGCGCAATTTGAATGGTAATGAAACGCGGCTACTGGCTATTGTGCTACGATAGCGTTATTCCAATTAGCCTTCAGTATTTCTAGGAGAGGTGCTTCAACATAACATCACAGATGTTATGACAGGTTAATGTTATTTTTTAATTATAGTTATCTTTATAGTTCTTGTTCTTTGTGTGACGGGCCTTAATTCTACTACAATAGGGATATTTGGAGTCCAAATCACAGCTATGACGATAACAACACAGAGGAACGATATCATTGGAAATCACTCCTTAAGTCATTACCGGATACCATATTTAAAATAGTAATATCCTATACTAAACCTAAAACGTATCTTGACAAACTATATATCATTTGAAAGCTTACAATCTCTAGCTTTCATATTTGGTGACTGATTTTCAAACAGAAATATTTTCATACTCCTAAGGCGTGTTCAGTCCTTTATTTTGAAATAGCCATGAACATGAAAAATCATGAAAGAATGGTAGAAACCTCAGTTTGTTTTCATGCCAAGAGTTCAAATAGCATCTGTTCAATTATTTTAGAAAAAAGGTCTGAAAATGGTTTCTAAAATAAAGAAAAAAAAAGCACAGGCGCCCCTTATATGGGCTAGTAATGTCCTCTAGTGAAAAAGTTTGGTACTGCGCACAAACATAATCTTACTGAACGCTCATTTTTTGAGATATCAACCTAAATTTTGAAACACAACTTGTTCAGATTTTTGGCTTTGATTTTTTTTTTGGTTTTTTTGCAGTTGTAGTCACCCATGTTGTGAAAAAAATAGTATATCGTAGTTATCCTCCTTGATGTGAATGGGTGGTTCACGTGCTTAAATCAGTTTTCAAAGTCTTCCAAAGCAGTGAAGTTTGAATAAATATTGAGAATAAGCTATACGTTTATTTCACACTCATGCTGTTTAATGTACACTCACCTGTCACTATTTCGCAATAATCGCCCGCCCGACGTCCCGGGGCTATTGTGTTTTCCAGTCGGGCTACCAGAATGCATAACCGGCCTGCCCGACGGGCTATCTGAACTAGTGTTCGCTTCAGTCTTGTTATATTCAGATTCAGCGCGTTCTTCCTCTTCAATCCGCAGTGGCGCCGTCAGAAACAGAGGACAGGGTGTGTGTGTGTGTGTGTGTGTGTGTATCTGAGCCTCATTGGTCTGTCACTGCTCGTCAATGTCAGAATATTAGAGATTACCAATCAAATCAAAGTAGGCGGGATTTATATTCACAGAAGCTACTGAGCGCGAATTGAGCAGAGCGACTCGACGCTTTCAGTTTACGGTCAAGTGCGATAAGATGTAAGTAGCTAAACTAAATATTTCACATTTGACTTTTTTTTTTAGGTCATAAATGTTAAACAAATGACAAATTATTAGG